>JANSVA010027480.1:0-14508 GCA_025504915.1 Erythroxylum reticulatum | reverse complement strand
ATAAGTAGTATCAAAACATAGTAATTCCTACATGAGATAACTTTGGTAATCTCAAGTCTAAGGATCAATTATACAACTATCACAATGAGATAATCCATAGACACACAAGTAATGTTCCATTTGGGATTCTCATAATAGGGTCTGCTCAGTTAACTTATTCTCTAATAAGCACCCATATATTTGTTTAAGTATCTTCATACTTTAATCTATGAGATCGATTACTTTCTTCATAAGAAAGAAACAAATATGTGCTACTCTAACCATTTCATCAATACCCCATCTTGATGAAACTATGACTAGGAACATTTAGGAATAATACAAAATGCAATTTGAATCTCATAATTATAATCACATTGTAATTTTTAATTGTATACCAATTATTCCAGGGATTTTATCTTTATAATTAATAATTAAATAATTAAAATACAAAAAGATAAAGAATGTCTTTTATTGAATAAAACAAATTTTATACAATTAAAAATACAACCAAAATTGACTGCAAGGGCATAAACCAACATTAGGTACATTGATGGCAAACCTATGCGAGTTTTGAAGTGGACTCCTACTTTTCACATTGATCGTGAATCCTTGGTGGTTCCAATTTGGGTTACTTTGCCTAAATTTCTAATTCAATTTATAAACAAAGAAGTTTTGTTTACTGTTGCAAAAAATTTTTGGCCAGCCTCCTCAATTAGATTCTGCGACGACAAATTTTAAAAGACCCAATGTTGCAAGGTTGCAAGTATAGATCGATTTGATGAAGCCACTCCCTACGTGTATATGGATACAAATGGAAAACTCAATAGTTTTCTATCAAAAAATTGTTCTAGATGAAGAGATACCATCCTATTATCCGCATCCTTGGCATGTTGGCCACTTTGAAGATGTCTGTCAAGTCAAGCATCCAGAATTAATAGTTGTCTAAAACCCAGTATAATCAGTGGCTTTTGTGAAGGTTTATCAATCAAAACCAGTCCAAACGCAACTTGACAAAGAAATCAATATGACTATTATTGAAGCTTCTATTTTAATTGAGAACTTTGGCAAACAAAAAACTCATCTTTTACACGAGAAACTCTTTAGTTACCAATCAGCAGCCTCAAGTCTTAATAATAGGAGATGATCTACTTGACAAACAAAAATCAACAACTGCATTGATTAATGATCCCTTGCTTAATAGCCAGAACAATTCTGAAACTGAAACCGAGTTTGTTATATGTACAGAACTTCAAGGAATAGACTGGTATCAAAGACTAAATTTGACACATGAATGTCCTCTTCTATCTTGTGATCAGCAGCATAAGTCTAAAAGTGTTACAAAGAAGTTCTGATGATATTGGACAATATGAACTTCCGCAGCTTCCAAAAGCTGAGCTGATTCACATTTTCAAACACTTTAGTAGTGCATATGACAACAAAATATCAGTATGTGATGCCCAAGCGAGAACAACTAAAGAATCCAGAAAGGGACGACCTTGTAAAAGTTATTTTGACATGCCCAGGATGATTTTAGCCAGATTATTAGCTCCCACTCAATTAACTCATTTCCATGATAGTGACGAAAATGTTGTTCTGGAGCATTAGAGGATCAGGATCGCCACAATCAATAGGATATCTCAAAAAATTACAAAAGCCTCACCAGCCCTCCTTGATTGCTCTTATGGAACCAATGATTTCCCCTGATAAGTTGAATTCTCTGCAAATTTTGTTAGGCTATCATGAAGCTATCTCCAACGTTAATAATAAAATTTGGGTTATGTGGAAGTCTTCTTATACTGCTACAATTATCCAGAATCATGAGCAATTTCTTGATATGGAGTTGATAGATCAGACATCATTGGAGCCTTTGTATATAACAGTCATATATGCCAAATGTAGTAGAAGCGACATAATCATTCTTTGGTCTAAATTGGAACGTATTGCTGACAACTTGACTAATAAACTATGGGTATTTGGAGGAGATTTTAATGTCATATCTACCATTGATGAATATAAAGGGAATGCTACTCTATAACAAGGAACTATGGATGATTTCAGAAATTTTCTCCATATTCGTAGCTTATGATCTTCCATTTGATCTTTATATACATGGATGGGAAATAGACCTCAAGGGCGTGCATGGAAGTGACTTGATTGATACTCTACAATATTCCATGTCTCATCGTATTCTCGGACTATAAAGTAAAAATACTTAACAAGGCTACTTCAGACCATAGTCCTCTGATATGTGACTTTAATCGAACATCGCAGCCTAAAATGGGTAACTTCAAATTCCAAAAAATGTGGATATATATACCCGATTTTTTGAGCTTAGTTGAAGAAAATTGGAAACAAAAAGTGGGCAGCTATGGAATGTTTGGTTTAATGAAAAAACTTACGAGATAAGGTAATGGAATTGAGATCACTTTGGGGATGTGAGGCTTAATATGGAAGCAGCTGAAAAACATTATAAAGAAATGGAAAACTCCTTTGATGAAAACCCATCACCAGAAACTCAAGTTCAGATGACAAAGACACATGCTGAATATTTGAAGGCCTTATTTAAAGAAGAGGTCTTTTGGAAAAAGGAATTTAGCATAAGATGCCTTAAAGAAGGAAACCAACCTCCACTGTTGGTCCTTAAACACTCAGAAGCATTCCACTAGTTTTCTCAAAGATGAATGGGTGAGAGTCATGCTAGTACATGTTGGTATTCTCATACTTGGGTGCACGCTGGTAGGAATCAGATGGATGAAAGAGGCTGGGGAGTTTTCATCCTCGGTATTTCAAGCAAAGAAGATCCCACCCTTTTTTCAGCAAATTAGAAGCACACGGTTAGGAAGATCAACCTATGAATGTTGAATTGAATTTCTGGTTTGGTTTTGTAGCGGAATAAAGTCTTTATTTCTGTTCTATGTTAGTCTGTAAATGTATGCGTTAGCTGGTTAAGATGCTCCTTCCTACATCAGCTTGGTGGGTAAATATGCATAGGCTGGTAGTTGTGGTTGTTTGGTCATAAGGATCAATTTTTGTAGTCCTCCGCATGTCCATTAGGAAAGGCTATCCCTTTTGGTATTGTAAAGAGAGTTGCTTCTTGGGCAATCTCTTGATGTACATAACTCTTTGTTGATTTATTTATCTTACTGATTAACCAAAAAAACAATACAAAATTTTTTCATATGCACGATTGTGCATTACTAATCTCAAAAACCGATGAAGGCACATGTCTGGAAATGCAAGAGTATTTGAGTAGTGAAGCTACCAGTTTTTTTACGCAACTATTAACAGCAGAAACGCAAGCCAACATTCACATTTTTTGCAATGGACGCAACACTGATTTCAAGTGAAACCCATCAGTTTGGAGGAAGTAAAGGCAGCGGCATTCGATCTAGATCCTGATAGTGTAGCAGGTTTTGACGGATTTTCTGGATGTTTTTTTTTTTTTTTTTTTTGGTCATTGCTGGGATATTATAGCTTCAGATGTATACACAGCAGTTTAGGGATTTTTCTTGGGTGCACGTATCCTGCGTGGAATGGGATCAACAATCATAACGTTGATTCCAAAGAAGGATAACCGTTCCACGTTTTCTAATTTCTGCCCTATTGACCTCTGCACTTTCGCCAATAAAACACTATCCAAGGTTTTGGCTGAGAGGATGAAGCCTTTATTACCTAAATTAATTTCTACTGAGCAAACGAAATTTTTATCTAGCAGAGGAATATCAGATAATCTGTTACTAGCACAAGAACTCATGCAATCTATTGACAGAAAAACCAGAGATCATAATGTGGTTTTTAAGATGGAGATGATGAAGGCTTTCGATAGAGTTTCATGGTTCTTTTTGGAACAACTACAGAGGAAGTTGGGATTTGATGATCGTTTCGGTAACTCGATTCTTAATAATTTAAAAGGAGCTTGGTTTTCAGTTTTGGGACAAGCTAGTGACCCATTCAAAGCAACTCGAGGCATCAAACAAGGTGATCCCGCATCGTCTTATTTATTTATACTTGCTTGTGAAGCAATTTCTAGAGGTTTGAATACCATGGCAATAGAAGGAAAGATAAAGAGTATTATGCATTACCAAGAGGTAGTATTCTGGTGACGCATTTGAGTTTTGTAGATGATATAATTATATTCACCAAAGGGCATCGACGATATCTTCATAATTTTCTACATACAGTAAGTAGACAAAACATAAACTTGGTCATAAGTTTTTATGTTGCATCCAAGCATATGATCCAATCTCACTCACACTTAATCACTAATATTCGAAGAGACCAGCTACCTTTCAAATATTTAGGTTGTATGTTATTTAAAGATTGTCTTGTTTTCAACACATACTAAATAAAATCGATTTGAGATTGAATGGTTGGCATCAAAAACTCCTTTCTCCAGCCGGTCGATTGTTTCTCATTAAGCATATCTTGTGTGTAATTCCATTGTATGATCTTTCTACTTTCCAGTTGCCCAGAACAATCATTCTCCAGTTAGAACAAGGATTTGTAAGATTTTTTTGGGGACATAGGGAAGAAAGGAATAAAATAGATTGGCAAAATTAGAAGAGCCTTACTCTTGCAAAAGATGAAAATGGTCTGGGATTTTCTTCAGTTACTCACGTAGCTGCTAGTAAGTTATGGCGGAAGTTACATCAAAGAAATTCTCTTTGGGCGAAAATGTTAAAAGACGAGACCGCGAGGAATACAGAAAAACTAGCATTGGAAACACGTTAGGAGTACTTCTAAATTCTTTGCGACTCACACTAAAATCATGATAGGGGATGGATCGAGTTCTTTTTGGTGGGATAATTGGTCAGGCAAAGGTATGTTGCACTCTTATTATGAAGGATCATATATGCTACCATATCATATATCTTACTTTATCAAAATTCTTCAATAATATTCATGACAATATTGATAGCATTAAACTTTTATTATCTTCAGAGATTGTTGAATTTTTAATATCGTTGGAACCAGTTTTTGGAGGAGAACAGGATCATATTACATGGATTCCAACATCTTTGGACGTTTAGCTCATGAGTTGATTAAATTGAGATCTGATAAAAGACATCAATTACAATATATATGGAATGCTAGAATACCACCAAAGATATCTATTTTTATGTGGCATAAGTTAAATGGTTTGCTCCCACTACAAGAAACTCTTAAACGGATGGGATTTGCAATGGTCTCTAAATGTTTTTTTGTTGTTGTGAAAATCTGGAAGATATCAACCATGTCTTCTTTTGTTGAAATATGGCTCTCTAGGTGTGGTCTTACTTTAAAGAGAAACTACACATCTGAAAAGTTGATCTAGCTATGGGGTTATATGAAACTTTGGATATCTGGTGGCAAATTGAACTTCTTGCTTCTGCAACAACTGAAATATGTAGACTTTTCCCTATTTTCATCTGTTGGAATCTGTGGTGTATTTGAAACAAATCTTTTTATGAAGATCAACGATCTACAGCAAGTTCAGTGATACAATTTGTTCATAAACAATTGTATCATGCTAGCATCATTAAACCTTTCAAGATTTGTATCAAAGAAGATTAGTTTCTTGTCTCAATGGGTTTAATTTATAATTTAATACCCAAAACACCACGACGAGAAAAAGTTCTGATATGGAAGGCTCCTCCTCAATTATTGAGTGTTTATAAAATTTAACAAATTTTCTAACTAATATACTCAATTCACAACAATCAATATAAAAATGAATGAAGGAATTATTTAATCTAATTAATCAAACAATTGAATAATAACTTAAAAGGATAGGGAGAAGAGAATAAATATCAATTTATAGTAGTCTCATAAACAACCTTTGTCTATGTTCACTCCCAAGACTCTTCTTAGAATTCTACTATAATTCTTCTTTTAAGGCAAAGAATAGTAAATAGTAAGTCTTCTTACAATTTTCTTCCAAGGTGAAGGAAAACCTCAATCTCACTTTTATCATCCTAAAATATAATAATATATTGTCTCAGTAAAATATTACAACTCTAAATGCCTCACTTTATCACTTGATAACTCCAAAATAACTCATTGACACAAATATGACACATTGATGTTTAAATGATTGAAAAGCTTTTTAAAATGTGCGTAACAATATCCAAAACCTTCTTGATACTAAAACCAATGAGAAACACTTATTTATAGTGTTTTTAGACCACAAATAGCCATTAAAGCTAAGAACTAGTCATTATAAAAGCTATATTTGACAAACTGGTCAACTAGTATGCATTTACAACACTAGATTCACTAGTTGTTAGAGAATGGTCGACTAGTAAAGGATACTAGTAGACCAAATGACAGATTAGTTGAGTAATACATTAACCAATGTTACATCAAACTCTCAATACTTCAAATTTAATAACTTTAACATATATTGTTCGACCATTATCCCACAAAGGATGACCAATTACTTAAAAACATGATTAAAAAAATTTCAAATACTCAAAACATTTTTTAAATCCAAATATGATTAAAACACTTCTCAAATTTTTTTTTCAAAGATTACTTGAAAGATTAAGAGGATTTTATTTTAAAATCAAAAGCTTTAGTTCCTCTTGGTGAATGTAAAGATTCATGAAATGAAGTAAGATGAAATGATTATGTATAGAGAGCCTTTTAGATCATGAAATTAACCAAGTGAGCTTACAAATGATAATACAAAATGTGAAATGACCTTGATGAGTCTTGACTTTCTTTTTTTCTTGTTTTGATCTTCTTTTCATTTATTACAAACTTCAACTTCTCCTTATCATCTTCATACACTTTCTTTTTGAGTTTATGGCTTCGTTTTGTTATAATATTGCATTTCATCAAAATGATAAATCCATTAATAGTAATTATGTTTTGTTATCATCAAAACATCAATTGGGGCCTCTCTTGGTTCAATTCTCTCCTTTTCTGAGGATGAAAAAATTCTTTTGATATTAGATTAATAACAATAATAAAATTAAGCACACAAATAAATATCAAGATAGTGACTAGCTCCCTTTTAATTCATTCATAAAACATATTTAATATGAAGAGCACAATTCAATATCAAGAATAAAAGAGATTTTGAATATCAAATAAATATCCATACATGAAGGTAGTCTACCCAAATTTCGTCATTCCCTCTAAATGCTATCACTCCCCCTAAGTCTAATATCATCAAAATTTTTGCCCACTTTTTAAATCATCAACAAGAGATCTACTAACTAAAAATAAATAATATAAAATGCAATGCAACAGAAATGTTATTGATTATTTAAAGAGTTAGAACAAAAAACCAAATTTGATAAACACATCCCTAATTGTGTCTATTTTGAAAAATCCCAATTTTGGTATTATTCCTAGGTTAAAAATGTAATTAAAGCATCAAGAACAAGTTTTGAACAACATGAAGATTTGGAAATATAATAAATAAAAGCCTAATTGCACTATCCAACAAACAACTTTATAAAAGTATGTATAAAAACGAAAGCCCCAAAACTTTTTTAAAAATAGAAATATGAAAAAGTTTATAGAATACCAATATTGAACAAAATTAAAGATGCATCGGTATAATTTAAAGAAAACAATTAACTCCTTTTAAAATTTAACTATGAAGGCATCAATTTGAAAGGAAAGCTTTTAATTAAAAAAGGATTAAGAATCCCTAAATTTGAAAAAAAATTTAATTTAATGAATTGAATGGGATTTTTATAAAATGGGGAATGATGTTTTTCAAGGATACAAGTGACTTATGAGGTTTTGAGGATCCTTAAATAAGAAAAAGAGAAAACAAAAGAAAGGCAAAATAGGGAAGCATTTAAATCATATGTACTAGTTTCACCTCTCATAGATACTAGTCAACCAATAAAAGTTTGTGGTTGAGCTTTATATATCGACCACAAGCTCATTGTAACTTAATTGTCTTCCTGAAAGAGACATTGTTTGACCATTACTTTGTATTGGTCGACCATTCATGTAACAAACCTTCTCACAAATTTACTAAACTGTAAAATTTCTTCCAAAAAAAGGAACATCGGTCAACCACTCTAACATATTGGTTAAATAGTGCGAGTAATAAGGCTACTAGATCTTCAAGTACATAAAGAACAAATTCACTGAAAAGGTTAAAAAAAAGATTTTTGGTTACACTAGTTGACCACATTAGGACAACCTCAAAAGCTTAAATAAAAAGATTAAGAAAACATAAACAATCAATTAAATATGAAGAATGAATTAAAACACACAAAGAGATTCTTTTTATATAGAATTTACACCAAACATAGCTAATTCTCTAATACTAATGCAACATTTATCCTTATTCAAAAGTTTAGAGAAATAATTGCCTAATGAATGTAAATTCTAACTTAGTTTTCTCATTTTATACAATAATTTCTAATTCTAGGTACTAAGGTTAACATTTAAAAAATAATTATTAAAACCATATTCATAATTCAAACTCAAACAATTAATACCAATTATGAACTAATAATTACCTTATGTTGAATATTACTTATGATAGATTTGAATGAAGATTCTTCTTAAATTCTCAATCTATTAGTGGCATCTCATCCTTCACATCTGTCTCCCTTGGTTCAACAATTGTCTCTTTTAAATTGTCTTTGGTAGAGAAATTCTCCATATCCTATAACATCTTTTAGCATTTCTTAGAGGTAACAAGGTTATATTCATGAGATAAAATGCATAAACACCTCAATAATACTCAATTCAATCCTTGCTATCTCTACTACCTACCATTTACTTTTTATTTTTTAATAGCCTTATAAACCAAGGTAATCAATGAGTTTTAGGAACCCAAATTGTTGGGTCCTAATTTTTTTATTATATAAATAAGCGTGATTAAATTGACTTTGGGGTCTCGCTAGATTTATATGTGTTAGAATTAATGAGCTTGCTAATATGGGTAAGATAATATGACATAGGTTAAGGGAATTGAAGTATTAGAGTAGTAAGAGGGTATAAGGGCAATTTTGACAAGTTACATAAGTTTAGAAACAATAAGGCCTTAAATGAAGGGCACAATGGACATTGTGAAATCATTAAGGGTATAAAAGGAGAAGATGAAGGGTGGGCTTGAGTTGGAAGAAGCCACAAAAAGGTGATTGGAGAAAAGAGAGAAGAGTGAAGCACGAAAACAAAGAGAAAAAGAAGAGAAAGAACAGAGTATACTAGGTTTTGATTTTTTGTAGTCTTAAAGAGTGTTTTTGAGGCTGTGCAAGAAGGGAAAAAGGTAGAGCAGGATAAAAGCTTTCTTTTGAACCAAAAATCCCTTCATTTGGTGAAGGTTTAAGGTAAGAACATTTTAATGCTTTGGATTTTGGAAGGGGTTTTGGTTCATGAAGCTTAGAAAATGCATGAGTTTAAGTATTCTAAGACCCATTTTATGCATATGTTTCTTTGGGTTCTCATTTGGAATTCTTATTGATTTTGGGATTTGTATCATTGTAGAAGAAAATCAAAGGAGCCAAGAGGAGTAAGAAGAGAAGAACATTTGATCAAGTTATAAGCAAGAAAATTCAAGGTGGGTTTCACTTTTATAATTAAGTAATAAGCCAATAAAATATCTGTCCAAAAAATGACAATAAATGATTTTCAACTACTTTATTCATGTGCATTTATTGTTTTGAACATATTGTAAGAATGTGCTACATGGTTATATATGAAATGTGTTGATGATTGATGAAAAACTTTGAAAAGGGATTTCTCTTTAAAAAGATGCATATTTATGGAATCATGTTTTCAATAATGTTTTTTTTTCAAAATGTGTATCAAGTATATGAAAAGCAAGTTTTCAAGAAGTGCCATTTCGGGCGACAAGTTTACAAGTTATGAAATATATGTTATGTAAGTTTGTGGTAGTCCCTCAAGAATGTCACGTGCACGTTGACCAAATTATAGGCTTCTCTCGCCTGCCCGCTAGTGCCACGAAGCTCCTTCATAAACTCTCTCAAGTTTACGACTACATAGGACCATTAGGTGAAAATGTGTAGTGCGTCATATTTTTGGACCTACCCAAACTATTCTGTTGTGCTTATGTGCTTATGTTATGATAACAAATTTGATGCATTCATTTTTTGTAACTTATGGATGTTTGGCTGAAAATCTAAGAAATAGGCATTTTACGAACCCATTGAAAACTTTTCTATGACAAGAAAAATGTTCTCAAAAGTTTTTCTCACCCCCTATTTTCCTCCCCTACATCCGGGTGATGAGCAAGATATCGAGTAGATAAAGGTCAAGGTATCACTCCAATTTTTGTATATTTTGTATTTGAAAGCAAATTTCGTAAAGAGAGGCTTTAGTTGCATTTTGACCAAATCATGGATTATGTGCCTTCTGTATTTTGAAACTTTAAGATATTAATGTATTTGCAGCTTGAAATGCCCTCTAAAGCTTTGTAAGACTCTTATCTTTTGATGCAAATGGTATATAATTGCATTTTTGATCATGACTCTCCTTTAAGGTTGTACGTCACATTTTAAAGTTTTCATAAGGGAAAAGTTCGTGTTCGGATTTCAAGGGAAGGTCTAGATTAATCCAGGCTGATTTGGGCAATTGTGCCTTCTAGGAAGTTGTAGGTCTTTCCTTTATTTTTCTAATGATATATAGCCTAGAATTGTTGGACATCTGGGTTAAAAGTTGTGGTCCTTATAAGGGGAGATACTTAGGAGTGTAAAGATGCATCGTCCGTAAAGAGTTATTGTCTGTGAAGACGTATCGTCTGTGATGACATCACATCGTCTGTGATGATGTCATTATGTCTGTAAGGGTGTATTGTCTATAAAGATGCATCGTCTGTAAAGAGGTATCGTCTGTGATGACGTCATTACGTATGTAGAGATGTATTGTCTGTAAAGAAGTATCGTCTGTGATGATGTCATATCATCTGTGATAACATCATTACGTCTATAGGGATGTATCATCTATAAAGATGCATCGTTTGTAAAGAGGTATCGTTTGTGATACGTCATTACGTATGTAGGGATGTATCTTCTGTAAAGATGCATCGTCTGTAAAGAGGTATCGTCTGTGATGATGTCACATCATTTGTGATGATGTCATTACGTTTGTAAGGATGTATCGTCTATCAAGATGCATCGTCTACAAAGAGGCATTGTCTGTGATGACATTATATTTTCTATGATGATGTCATATCATCTACAGAGTTGTATCTTCCGCAAAGACATATCGTCTTAAGAGTTGCATCGTCTTAAGTTAACTTTGCTTCATCTTAAGTTGACTCCGTTTCGTCTTAAGAGTTGCATCATCTTAAGTTAACTTTGCTTTATCTTAAGTTGACTTCGCTTCATCTTAAGAGTTGCATCGTCTTAAGTTGACTTTGCTTCATCTTAAGTTAACTCCACTTCGTCTTAAGAGTTGCATCATCTTAGGTTGATTTTGCTTCATCTTAAGTTGACCATCTGAATCATCTGCTTTACCATTTGTCTGTCTTTTCGCTTCGTTTGTCATTTTACTTCGTCTACCTTCTGCCTATGTGACCTAAACTTCTAATTCTGTACGCTATTCGTCTGATGCTATCGTCTGCTCTATTTTTGACCCTTCAGACGATAGAATCTGCCTTTGAGGTCTTCATGGAAATTGTAGATCTCGAAGTTTTTTTTCAAACCATCCTAAGATGGTATTAATCTCATATCCCAAATGATAGTTATGCTAATTACCTTAAGATAAGTGCAATAAGATTGAGGTTTTCCCAAATAAATCTGTCCTGATATAGGAGAATGGTGTTGTTTTGATGTTTGTCCTAGTGGGGGATCACCACCCTTGTGGAGCATGCGTTCAGATGTCAGACATGTGAATCATGAGGATAGGGTCCCAATACTTATGGTATTAGAGCGATTAGGTTTAGATCCAGGTGTAGGACTGGGTTTAGGAGTATCCTAGGCATAAAGTGGGTATATGAAATGAACATGCATTATTTTAAAGTGAATAACTTTCATTGTTTTGAATGGTTTTACAAGATTTGAAATTTTTTTATATGATTTGAATTGTTTTACATGATTTGAAACTATTTTACATAAACTAAAGATTTTTAATGATTTTAAATTGAGGGAGTGGAAAATGCCACCTCAAAAGAGACTTCGAGGAGTTGTGACCCGATCTAGCTCTCACTAAGGAAGTATGGATGAATCATATGTCTCGTAAATGCTAGGACACAACCTGCTCCTGATTCTGAGGCACCTAGTGTGTAACATGAAATGCCACTGCCTCCTCCTCCTATGCCTGCTATGGACTCGCGGTTCTTTCAAGCCTTTGCTTAAGCTTTCACATATGCCATGGGCCAAGGGTCACAAGTGTCGGTGCCAGCTTCAGTAGATAAAAGTGGGTAGTATGATAAGCTCCGTAGGTATGGGGCTATAGATTTTAGTGGAACAATAAATCCAGAAGAGGCTGAAGCCTAGTTGAAGAGGACCGAGAGGGTTCTGATTCAGATGAAGTTCTCTGATGAGGAGAAGTCGAATTATGCAGTTAGTTTGCTGTAAGGACATGCACTGTATTGGTGGCAGTCAGTGCCCCACAGTTAGGATATACCTCTGGTGTTGTCATAGAGAGACTTTTTGGAAGCTTTCAGGAGGAAGTAATTCTTGAGGGTCTATATCTAAGAGAAGGCTAGGGAGTTCCTAAACCTCACACAAAGGGACATAAGTGTGAGTGAATATGAGTTGAAATTCACCCAGCTGTCACGTTATGCGGACAACATTGTTGCTAATAAGGAGGATAAGTGCCGCAAGTTTAAGGGAGGACTCGTTTAGGGATCAAGGAGAAAGTCTTAATCCACATTTTCTATGACTACCAGCAACTGGTAGACACTGCACTTTAAGCTGAGAAACTAGAGAATATAAAGAATGAAGTAAGCAAAAAAATGAAAAACAGGGACCAGTCTTCTAAGAAGGGAATGAGTGCTCCAATGTCTGAGAGGAGTATAAAGGGTCACTATACTTAGAGTGAAGTGGGAAGTAGTGGCCCTACCAAGAGCAAGAAAGCAAGAGCAATCACAGGGCAATCCTCAAGTGTGAGAGGCACTAGAAGGACGGGGAGGACCAGATTCACAAACCCTCAGTGTGAGCATTGTGGGAAGCTTCACAAAGGAGAGTGCTTTAGGTTACTTGGAGCATGCTTTTGGTGCGGAGAGAAGGGACACATGATCAGGGATTGTCCCTAAGCAATGAAACAAGAGGGTCACAGTTGCAAGCCTCCAGGAAAGAAGAAACAGTGGGGACCTAGCAAATCACTGAGGTGGGCAGTTCTGGAGCTGCAAGAAAGGATATTCCTCTAGGAAACCAAGGGGTTAAGCTCAGGCAAGGTTGTTCGCTATGACCAGAGAGAAAGCTGCAGTCGCACCTGAAGTTGTCACGGGTATGGCTCACTTATTCACTTCTGCAATATATGTGATTGATTTTGGCTCCATGCATTCATTTGTTTTTATAAGCATGACATTACATGATGTTAATTTGAGGCCTTTGAGTAGTCCTTTAATTATTAGTACTCCTTTAGGGAGAAATGTGATTATAAGTCAAGTGTATAGGGATTGTAAGCTCTTCTTCGAGGGTGCTCAACTGGTAGTGGACTTACTACCCCTAGATATAAAGGATCTAGATGTCATACTGGGAATGGATATTATGGATAAGTATCATGTGAAGTTAGATTGTGGCCTTAAGGAGGTTGAGTTTGATCTGGGCAACGGTGAGAAGGTGATTTTTAGGGGGAACAGGAAAATACCATTACCAAGAATTATTTTGGTCTTACTAGCTGACAGAATGATGGGACAGGGGTGTGAAGCTTTCTTGGCACATATTGTGGACACTGATGTGAATGAAGGGAAGTTGGAGGATTTTTTGATTATGAGAGAGTTTTCAGATGTGTTCCTAGAGGACTTACCTAGTTTACCATTGCCGAGGGAAATTGAGTTTGCCATCGACTTCATTACCAGAATTGCACCCATTTCTATATCATCCTATAGAATGGCTCCAGTCGAGCTGAAGGAGCTTAAGGCATAGTTGGAAGAAATGTTAGAGAAGGGGTACATAAGGCCGAGTTCGTCACCCTGGAGAGAGCCAGTCCTGTTTGTTAAGAAGAAGGATGGAACATGGCGTATGTGCCTTAATTATCGGAGACTCAACAAGGTGACTATTAAGAACAAGTATCCTCTGCCCCATATTGACGATCTGTTTGAGAAGCTGCAGGGAGCAAGGGTCTTCTCCAAGATTGATCTAAGGTCAGGCTATCATCAGCTCAGAATCAGGGAGTCTGATGTAAACAAGACAGCCTTCAGAACACTATATGGGCATTACGAGTTTCTAGTTATGCCTTTCGAACTGACCAATGCTCCATCTGCTTTTATAGATCTTATGAATAGGGTCTTTAAGGAATATCTAGATGAGTTTGTCATAGTGTTTATCGATGACATTCTGGTGTATTCCAAGAATGAAGGGGGAATATGAAGAGCATCTCAGGATTGTGTTGCAGACATTGAGGAAGAGGGAACTTTATGCTAAGTTCAGCAAGTGTGAGTTT
>JANSVA010027450.1:0-14511 GCA_025504915.1 Erythroxylum reticulatum | reverse complement strand
GTATTAAATCTCCACTTTGCTACCCAAAACTCGAGTTGAAGGCTGGACGAAACCAAATTACTTATACCCATCATGCATCCTCTAGGCAGCGCCCTTAGTCTCCCCTTTCAGTTTGTGACTTCGGGATCACACTTAGCGAATCCATTCTAGGATTCAAACTCGCGATGTGGGGTATTTTGAAGTTCTGTTGCATTATCTAATAAAAAGTTTTGTACTATTCCTGAAGTTTTATATGTTGTAAAATTCCACACAAGTTCTTTATTTGTTATATTTCCAAAAGGATTTTCAATTTGAATAAGTAATTGTAATCTATTTGTCCATTCGATTATTAATTTTTCAGGGTCTACTACATAATCAAGATTTAATATTCCATCTGGACCTAATGTGATATGTTTAGGTGTATATTCTAGAGGATATTTTCTTACTTTTGCTCCCTTTTGATAATAACTATGTCGATTTAAAAATTGATCAGATTGCCATTGATAAGAATGTTATTGTTCCTTTTTGCATTTATCTCCACTATGTTCTCTTTTTATTTGTTTCTCTAGTTTTTGTTCCCTAGCTCTACTGCTTTCTAGTAAATCTTCATCCGCATATATTTCTTGATCTGATTCATAACCATAACTAATTTCATTGTTGTCCGTTATTTGATGTAGTATTTTTGTATCTGATTGTAATGTTAGTTTTTGAACTAATTGAGTAATTTCAGTTAATTGTGATTTTATACTTCTTTTAACTTGTTCAATTGATTCTTTTGAATTTGTGTTAGATAATTTTGAGGTTAAACCTTCCATGGGCTAACGAGTTGTATAGGCTCTGATACCATTTTCTGGTGTGATCTATCTTGTTCTAATTTTTCTATTCATTGATGTATTTTATCTAACAGTTCTTTTATTTGTTCAATTTCTTTTATTAATTGATGCAAGATTTGCATAGTATTTGTTTGTACTTGTATTAAATCTACAATTTTTATTTCTAGTTTATTTTGTCCATCTTTTATTTCTTGAACATATTGCGTAACACTCATAATTTATTTGTAATAGAAGTGGAGAATTCGATTAATTGATTTTGTATTTCGTTTAAACTAATTGGATTGGTAATTCGTACTGATTTTTCTATTTCTGTTTTTTCTGAAGGTTCAATAAAACACATTGGTTTAGCTAATCTTAAAGATTGATATTTTAAAAGATGTGAGGGAAATGTAGATGTACTAGGTGTTTTATTTGAAAATGAATGTCTAAGTATATTGGGAGTGTTTAAAGAAATAGGGTATTGTCTAGTAGGTAAAGTTCTTAAGGTAGTTCAAAAATTAGTTCCTACTTTAGCCACATCATTAAATAATTGATCTAAATAAAATTTTCAGTATTTTTAAATTCAATATTATGGTGAGAACTGGTTAAAGCATAACTTATTTGATAAGTAATAGAAAAATGATATTGTCCAGTTGTCATGAAATTTTCTTTATAAAATTTATATGTTATGGTAATTATGTCATCTAAATTTTGTGATTTAAGGGGAATTCCTATTTTTAATCGGGTATTAAATTTAGTTTTTTCATATGCTAGATTTCCAGCCATCATACCTATTATTTGATCATTTAAATTATTCATTCTTTCATCTACTATAGCCATTCTTATGGGGGAATCTATTCCTTCTTGAAATGTAGATTTTAAAAGTATTTGTATTGTAGAAAGATGGATATAACCAATTTTTGCGCATTTATCTTCAGGTATTTTTTTAATTGTTTTGAAATTTGTTCTTGATCAATTAAATTGAATCGAATATGTCCATTACATTGATCCATTCTAATAGGAGTTTCATGAACTATTTTGCCAAAATAAATAATATTTTTACAATCTAAAACTTGTTTAAATACTGATTTTCGAATATCTTGTCCGGGTTTTAAATTTAACTGAGTTTTTTAAATCTGTTTTTATTTGTCATTAGATAATAATGTATTAATATGGAAAGTTCCTAATTATAAGTTAATTCGAAATTATTTATATCTAACATAGTTGTATCATTTGCTGATTCTGTCATATTGGGTGATGAGTAGTAGTAATTTTATGTTAAATTAATTTTTTTTATAAAAATGCTAATTCATTAGAATAAAATTGATAACAATTACGGGCTAAATCTAAGCTTTCTTTGATAGGAATGTGTCCTCTAGGATTAACATTTGCAAAAATTAAATCAATATATCGAGTTTTGTAGTATTGAAATTCATCATAATATTGATTTCTAAGTTGTTCTATATATTGTATATAATCTACTAGTTGTCTACAAATAGGACAGGTAATTCTTACCATGTTCTTGATAGTTCCTATTAAACCATTCAAGAAATCTATCTATAAATAATAAACATTGTATATATAAATACCTTCTTAGTCTGTAGTTAAGACCAAAATGGTATACTTTTTGTAAGAAACTTATAATATTATTTATATCGAGTACAAAATAACATATTTCAATAAACTTAAATAAAACTTGTGCCAATAAATTGAAATTAGAATGCATGCAAGTAAACAAAAGAGATTCATTTTGGAAATACAATCCTAATATATGAGATAGTTCATTTCTTTGATATGTTCTTTTCCATTGTATCTAGTATTTTTTCGAATATGTTTAAAGAATATAATAATCTAAGTTGCTTCAAATTCTAGCTGATAATTTTTATTAGTCTTAGCAATTTCGAGATAGTCTTCATATCTTTTAATCCATATACTCTGAGTGTCTTCCATTACATAACAATGTTTAATGATATGTTTGAACATAGTTTTGGTTTCAAAATAGGTCATAACTAACAGAATATTTATTAATATATGGTGGAGTACATGATACTAAAAACTGATACATGCTGTTGGTCCTAATGGATAAGTTAATGCATTAAATCCTGATAATATTTTCTAGTTTTTATTACATTATCTTTTAATTTGTTAGTTAATATTATAAATCTACTTGTCTCGTACATCTGAACATATCTTTGTGCATCGAGACTGTTATGTGCAAGTTTGTTCTGTGCATGATATCTAGCAAGTATGTCATCTAATGCTTGTTCTCGTTCATAAGTCTCTTTGATGGCGTGTTTCAAATATCGTTTTCGTTCAAAATAACCTGAATTCATATTTGTATTTGTAAACAAGACAAGTAATTAATCAAGATTATTGTAAGAAACATTTGGATCGAGTAATATGTCAAACAAATGTTGAAATAATAAAGGATTAAACTGATGAATTCTACAATCGTTTAAAAATTTATGCAAATGATGATTAGGGAAAGCAATATAACTGGAAAGGAGGAAGAATGTGATGGGTATACATAAGTAAGTAAAGAGAAAAGAAATTGGAATAAAGATTGCATACTTAATTAATGAAATAAGCTGCTGAGTAAAGAGTGCATATTTGAATGATGAAACAAGCAAACTTAAATTGATACCTTTGGCGTTTCCTTGAAAAGCAAATACCAGGCAGAAGAGAGGAATTTGCGAAGGTAAGAAAGAAAGATATTTTGTTTCATGAGTGCTGAAGACTCCTAAGGTTACATTATATAGAAACGAAGAGAGAAAAGGTCAAAGTAGATAGGGCCAATAAATAGAAAAGATTCCTGACAGCTAAAAAGAGGCAGTAACAGGAAAAAGTAAAGGAATCTACTTTAAGGAAAGCAAAAGTAAAAGTAAGGTAAAAATATAATAATTTACAGAAAGAAAAAAGCATAAGAATCTGCTTTATTTTGTGGCCGACACTAGGGCCTACATCTTTCTTTTTAGATTTCTTTTCTTATTCCTCAATTATTACGTCTATAGAATCATTGTCTTCTGTTTGAGCAGTAGAAGGGCAGTATTTGCATTTGTACTGAGGATGTCCTTGCAGTTGATAACAAAGGGCATATTTCCATGAGTTTGAATTGTTGAATTATATGAAATGCATCAGGGGTAATTGCAGCTTTATAATTTGAGATCATGATTTGGTTAAGTCCCTTGTAATTGACTTTTATTGTTGATTCCTTGGTGATTCTGGCTCCTTGAATAAATACTCCTTCAAAACAATGAAGACTAAATTGATTGATGAGTTCCCATTCAAATGTATGCTGTGGTGGTTCATCAATTGGTGGACAAATGCCGTTGCTGATTCCAAGAGTGAGAAAAGCGATTTTTGGATAATTTAAATTATGCTTCCTTAAGTGAGTCATGTTCTTTGAATATAGGATAACTGCTAAAAATTTTAATAAATATTTCTTTATCCTTGACAAAACGATCCTTATAATTCTTGACTTATTGGATAAATCCAACAGGGAATTCTGATAGGATAGTTTTAAATATATGGTGTCAATAAGTCCACTTTGACAGAATAGATAAGTGGTTAATGGTTACTTTGGGTACATATTTTCCTCGATTTTGAGGATAATATTGAAATATTTTTTGAGCTTCGGTCCATGTGTTGAGTGATTGAAAACAGTTAGAAAACATTTCTAAGGTGAGTTTACGGGCTTCTTCTTGTAAAGCTTTTGTGGGTATAGCATTGATACGGTCCATGTTGATGGGTTTGCCTAAAGATTTCATTTTGGTTTCCGGAGCAGGTATTTGTAAGACTTATTTGTATTGTGGTTTTAGGACAAGATTTCTGAACTTTGCTAAAGCTTTTTCAACTTTAGTTCTGGATGAAAAGCTTTTGTGTAAAATACCTTAGTGGTTTGTGATATGAATAGATGCTTTGTGCCATTCATCGTACAAACCTGCCATTGGTCCATTGTAGATGACATAGGTTTTTCCTTCAGATGTATCCTTTTATCTTTGAGTTCCATGGGGAGTAGTTGGTTAGATGGATGCTACTTGGGTAATTTGTTGAGGTGTGATTAAGGTAAAGGTAGGAGTAGTGGTTGTGAAATTAGATGTGGCCATAGGAATGGTTGTGGTTGTTTGTTGGTCCTTTGTGTTTTACAATACCTGGATGGTAGACCTGAGTTGATTTATTTCCTTGGTGATTATACCAACTTGTTGTTGCAAATTGATTAATTCAACTTCTTTTTGTGCTAATGCATCTTCAAAACTTAGTATGACTGCTTCCATTCTCTTGTTAAAATATGTGCAAGAAAATTGTCAGTAGATTTGATATATTTATCTGAAACTGATATTGATTGGTTCTTATATTATAACGAATGAATCTTCACAAATACTTGGAATCAGTTTGAATTGTATAATCAATCGGTAATAAATCGATTCGTCATTTTCTCAAAGTTTTGAGACAAGCTAGTGTTTCCTTTTCATGAATTCGATACTTGAATTATGTGGGATTAAAATTCCCATTTATATCCTTGCAAAGTAAATACTTTTTCTAATTGGGTGGTTGTGCCAAAAGGCTGCCAGCCCATATATCCATACTAGCATCGATTTGAACTAGCAGTGTATCCTTTGGAAGATGATTATATAGAACCGGTAGATCTTTGCATAATGTTTTTAACTTTTGAATAGCTTGAGTATTAGCATTAGTCCAATTCCATTGTGATTTGGTACTGCATTTTAGTTGTAATAGTTTTCATTCTTTTGCTAAGTCCTTAAAAAATCCTTGATTTGAAATATAATTTAAAATACCTAAAAATTATTGAACATGAGTCCTATTTGTTAATTGATTAGGAAATTTGTGAATTTTATTTAAAATATTTGGTTGTAATTTGAGATATCCATTTTGAAATTCAATTCCTAAAAAGTTGATATTTGGTTGTGCTAAATTTACCTTTTTTCTGCTTAAGATTAATCCTTTATGTTTACAACATTGAAGAACTAGTTTAACCTTTCTTAAATGATCCATTTTATCTTGATTTGAATAAATAATAATATCATCTACATAAACAAAAGTAAATGCTTCTAAACCTTCTACATTGTTATCCTAAATTGTTGGTAAATACTAGGTGCTTGTTTTAATCCAAAAGGAAGTACATTCCATTGATAATGTTTTTGTGGAGGACAAGTAAAAGCTGTTAAAAGTTTGGTGTTTTCATGTAATCAAAGTTGCCAATATCCTAATTTTGCATATAATGTAGTGAACCATGTATGTCCTTTTAATTTATTAATTATATAATCTTTTCATGGAAGTTTATAAGCATCATCTATAGTTGCTTCATTGAGTTTTTTGTAATTTATAACCATTATTTTTTTACCTCATTTTTGTTTAGCATAATTATTTACATAAAATGCTGGGGCTGAATATTTACTAGTACTTGGTGATATTAGGTGTTTTGCTTATAAATCGAACATTCTGTGACAAATTGTTGTACGTCTTGTTGGGTATATGGTATATTGTTATGAATATTGATTTCTTGAGTAGGATCCTTTAATTTAATTTCAACTAATTGTTGATTATGATTTTTGATTGGATCAAGCGGATTTTCACTACAAATGTTTTGTAATAATGTTTCAATTTCTAGTTGGATAGACACATTGTTAAGAAGATAGAATTGTAAATAATCAAGCTTTCCTTGTATACTTTTCAGTTTTTGATAATAAGTAGTATGGTAAATAGGAATTTTAAAAATAATTGATTTGTGATTTAACACTTTTATGATTGGGGTTTTTAATGTGATATAATGTAAATATTGACAAAATGGATTGTATAATTTTAAGAAATTATTTCCAATAATTAAAGGTAAACCTGATTCTTGTTGATAAATAGAAGGTACGGAAAATTTAAAATTTTCTATTACAATATTATTTTAATAACTTACATACCATATATATTCAAGACTTCCATCGGCGATTCTTATTTGTAATGGTTTTTTTATTTTTTCCTATTATTTAATAATGATTTTGAAGCAATACATATGGTTGCTCCTGTATCTATATAGGCATTAATTAGTTTATTCTGAATTATAATCTGAATAAAAGTTGTGTTGGAATTCAAATGTCGATTCTTAGTCAGTTTCTGTTTGTGATTCATAATGATATATTGAAGAAATTGTGGAGTCTGTATTATAATCAGATTCAATGGGTTCTAATTTTGCTTGAATGGTAGATTGTAAGATGTTAAGTTTTTGTTTATAGTTTTGCATATTAGTTTTTTGTTTTGGACAATTGTTTGTATAATGTCCTTCCTCTTTACAGAGCCAACATCTACATGATTTTTTCTTTTGTGGACAATATTGTTTTTCTGGTTTAAATTTTCTATAGTTATATCTTCAAAACTATTTTTTATATGGAATAAATAGTCTTCTTTTATAATATTTTTGTGGATATTTCTTCCACTTATATGATTTAGAATGCATGCAAGTAAACAAAAGAGATTCATTTTAGAAATACAATCTCAATCTATGAGATAGTTTCTTTCTTTGATATGTTCTTTTCTATTGTGTCTAGTATTTTTTCAAATATGTTTAAAGAATATAATCATCTGAGTTGCTTCAATTTTGTAACAATGTTTTATCATATGTTTGAGCATAGTTTTGGTTTCAAAATAGGTCATAACTTATAGAATATTTTATTAATATATGGTGGAGTACATGATACTAAAAACTGATACATGCTATTGGTTTTAATGGATAAGTTGATGCATTAAATCCTTATAATATTTCCTAGTTTTTATTACAGTATCTTTTAATTCGTTAGTTAATATTATAAGTCTACTTGTCTCGTACATCTGAACATATCTTTGTTCATCGAGACTGCTATGTGCAAGTTTGTTCTGTGCATGATATCTAGCAAGTATGTCATCTAATGCTTGTTCTCGTTCATAAGTCTCTTTGATTGAGTGTTTCAAATATCATTTTTGTTCAAAATAGCCTGAATTCATATCTGTATTTGTAAACAAGACAAGTAATTATCAAGATTATTGTAAGAAACATTTGGATCTAGTAATACGTCAAACAAATGTTGAAATAATAAAGGATTAAACTGATGAATTCTAAAATCATTTAAAAATATATGTAAATGATGATTAGGGAAAGCAATATAACTGGAAAAGAGAAAGAATGTGATGGGTATAAATAAGCAAGTAAAGAGAAAAGAAATTGGAATAAAGATTACATACTTAATCATTGAAATAAGTTGATGAGTAAAGAGTGCATATCTGAGTGATGAAATAAGCAAACTTAAATTTATACCTTTGGTGATTCCTTAAAAAGCCAATACCAAGCAGAAGAGAGGAATTTGCGAAGGTAAGAAAGAAAGAAATTTTATTTCGTGAGTGCTGAAGACTCCAAAGGTTACATTATATAGAAATGAAGAGAGAAAAGGCCAAAACAGGTAGGGCTAATAAACAAAAAAGATTCCTGACAGCTAAAAAGAGGAATAATAGGAAAAAGTAAAGGAATCTACTTTAAAGAAAGCAAAAGTAAAAGCAAGGTAAAAGTACAATAACTTATAGAAAGAAAAAGAAGAAGAATTTGCTTTGTTTAGTGGTCGACACTAGGGCCTACAACATTCTTTTTAGATTTCTTTTCTTATTCTTCAATTATTGCGTCTATAAAATCATTGTCTTTTGTTTGAGCAGTCGAAGGGCAGTATTTGCATTTGTGCTGAGGATGTCCTTGTATTTGATGACAAATGGCATATTTCCATGAGTTTGAAAGGTTGTTGAAAATACTTTCCATTGTGGAAAAAGGCTGTAAAAATTGCTAAATTATATGAAATGCATCGGGGGTAATTGCAGCTTTATAATTTGAGATCATGATTTGGTTAAGTCCCTTGTAATTGACTCTGATTGTTGATTCCTTGGTGATTCTGGCTCCTTGAATAAATACTCCTTTAAAAAAATGAAGATTGAATTGATTGATGAGTCCCCATTCAAATGTATCCTGTGGTGGTTCATCAATTAGTGGATAAATGCCGTTGCTGATTCCAATAGTGAGCAAATCGATTCTAGATAATTTAATTTCTACGTCCTTGAGTTAGTCATGTTCTTTGAATATAGGATAACTGCTAAAGATTTTAATGAATATTTCTCTGTCCTTGGAAAAATGATCCTTATAATTCTTAACTGCTTGGATGAATCCAACAGGGAATTCTAATAGGATAGTTAGATTGGTTAAATATATGGTATCAATAAGTCCAATGTGAAAGAATAGATAAGTAGTTAATAGGTCGGCTTCTGGAAAGATGATTGCTTTGGGTCCATATTTTCCTCGATTTTGAGGATATTATTGAAATATTTTTTGAGCTTCGATCCATATGTTGGGTGATTGAAAATAGTCATAAAACATTTATGAGGTGTGTTTAAGGGCTTCTTCTTTCGAAGCTTTTGTGGGTATAGCATTGATACGGTCCATGTTGATGGGTTTACCTAAAGATTTCTTTTTGGTTTCTAGAGCAGGTGTTTCTAAGTCTTGTTTGGGTTGTGGTTTTAGGACAAGATTTCTGAACCCTACTAAAGCTTTTTCAGCTTCAGTTCTTGATGAAAAGCTTTCGTGTAAAATACCTTAGCGGCCTATGATATGAACAGCTGCTTTATGCCATTCATCATACAAACGTACCATTGGTCCATTGTAGATAACATGGGTTTTTCCTTTAGATGTATCCTTTTGTTTTTGAGATCCATAGGGAGTAGTTGGTTGGATGACTGCTACTTGGGTAATTTGTTGAGGTGTGATTAAGGTAATGGTAGGAGTAGTGGTTGTGGAATTAGATGTGGTTATAAGAATGGTTATGGCTGTTTATTGGTTCTTTGTGTTTTGTTTCAATACCTGGATGGTAAACTTGAGTTGATTTATTTCCTTGGTGATTATACCAACTTGTTGTTGCAAAATGATTATATGAGATCTCAAATCAGTTGAAGAGGGGAACGAAGTACGCTTTATAAGAGTACGGATACCTTTTCCTTACAGACGTGTTTTCTATGGCCTAATGCACCGGATCCCAGCAGAACTCTGAGGTTAAATGTGCTTGGGTGAGAGTAGTACTAGGATGGGTGACCTCTTGGGAAGGCCTCAGGAAAAGCAAAATTGTGAGGGCTTGGTTGGGCTAAGGCCCAAAGCGGAAAATATTTGTGAGGGGGTGATCTGGGCTATTATAGGTGGTATCAGAGTCAGTACTCGAACTGTTGTGCCAGCTAGGCTGGACCCTAAAGAGGGTTAGGCCCTAAGGGGGCTAGAGCGTGTGAGATCCCACATCGGTTGGAGAGGGGAACGAAGTATACCTTATAAGGGTACAGATACCTTTCCTTGTAGACGCGATTTCCATGGCCTAATAAAACAGATCCCATCAGAACTCTGAGGTTAAATATATGCTTGGGCGAGAGTAGTTCCTGGAGGGTGACCTCCAAGGAAATTCTCGGGAAAAGAGAACCTATGAAGACTTGGTTGGGCTAAAGCCCAAAGCGGACAATATCTGTAAGCGGGTGATCTGGGCTGTTACAAATTAATTCAACTTCTTTTTATTCTAATGCATCTTCGGGATTTAGTATTGCTGCTTTCATTCTCTCGTTATAATATCTGCAAGAAAATTGTTAGTAGATTTGATATATTGAATTTGAAACTGATACTGATTGAGTTCGAGTTGCCATCGGATGAGGCGACCCTAATTATAATTGGTTATTATATTATAACGAATGAATCCACATAAATACTTGGAATCGGTTTAAATTAAATTCAATAGGTAATAAATCAATTAACCATTTTCTCAAAGTTTTGAGATAGGCTTGTGTTTCCTTTTCATGAATTGGATACTTGAATTCTGTGGGATTAAAAGTCCCATTTATATACTTGCAAAGTAAATGCTTCTTTTGATTGGGTGGTTGTGCCTAAAGGCAACCAGCCCATGTGTCCATACTGGCATCGATTTGAACCAGCAGTGTATCCTTGGGAAGATAATTATATAGATCCGGTAGATCTTTGCACAATGTGTTTAACTTTTGAATAGCTTGAGTATTAGCATTAGTCCAATTCCATTATGATTTGGTACTACATTTTAGTTGTAATATTTTTCGTTCTTTCGCTAAGTCCTTAAACAAATCCTTGATCAGAAATATAATTTAAAATTCCTAAAAAAATTTAAACGTGAGTCCTATTTTTTAATTAATTAGGAAATTAGCGAATTTTATTTAAAATATTTAGTTGTAATTTGAGATATCCATTTTGAAATTCAATTCCTAAATATTCGATATTTTGTTGTACTAATTTTACCTTTTTTCTGCTTAAGATTAATCCTTTATCTTTACAATGTTGAAGAACTAGTTTAACCTTTTTTAAATGATCCATTTTATCTTGATTTGAATAAATAATAATATAATCTATATAAACAAAAGTAAATGCTTCTAAACCTTCTAAATTGTTATCCATAAATCGTTGGTAAATACTAGTTGCTTGTTTTAATCCAAAAGGAAGTACATTCCATTGATAATGTTTTTGTAGAGGACAAGTAAAAGCCATTAAAGGTTTGGTATTTTCATGTAATCGAAGTTGCCAATATCTAGATTTTGCATATAATATAGTGAACCATGTATGTCCTTTTAATTTATTGATTATACAATCTTTTCGCGGAAGTTTATAAGCATCACCTATAGTTGCTTTGTTGAGTTTTTTGTAATTTATAACCATTCTTCTTTTACCTCGTTTTTGGTCAGCAGAATTATTTACATAAAATCTTGGGGCTGAATGTTTGCTAGTTCTTAGTGATATTAGGTGTTTTGCTAATAAATCAGAACATTTTGTGATAAATTCTTGTACGTCTTGTTGAGTATACGGTATATTGTTGTGAATATTGATTTCTTGAGTAGGATCCTTTAATTTAATTTCAATTAATTGTTGATTATTATTTTTGATTGGATCTAGCGGATTTTCACTACAAAAATTTTGTAATAATGTTTCGATTTCTAGTTGGATAGATATATTGTTGAGAAGATAGAATTGTAAATAATCAAGCTTTCCTTTTATACTTTTCAGTTTTTGATAATAAGTAGTGTGGTAAATAGGAATTTTAAGAATAACTGATTTTTTATTTAACACTTTTATGATTGGGGTTTTTAATGTGATATAATGTAAATATTGACAAAACAGATTGTATAATTTTAAGAAATTATTTCCAATAATTAAAGGTAAACCTGATTCTTGTTGGTAAATACAAGGTACGGAAAATGTAAAATTTTCTATTATAATATTATTATAATAACTTACATACCATATATATTTAAGACTTCCATCGACGATTCTTATTTGTAATGGTTTTTCTAATTTTTTACAATTATTTAATAATGATTTTGAAGTAGTACATATGGTTGCTCCTGTATCTATATAAGCATTAATTAATTTATTCTGAATTATAATCTGAATAAAAGTTCTATTGGAATTCAATTGTCGGTTCTAAGTCAGTTTCTATTTGTTATTCATAATGATATATTGAAGAAATTGTGGAGTCTGTATTATAATCAGATTCAATGGGTTCTAATTTTGCTTGAATGGTAGATTGTAAGATGTTAAGTTTTTCTTTATAGTTTTGCGTATTAGTTTTTCGTTTTGGACAATTGTTTGCATAATGTCCTTCCTCTTTACAGAGCCAACATCTACATGATTTTTTCTTTTGTGGACAATATTGTTTTTTGGGTTTAAATTTTCTAGTTATATCTTCTAAGTTGTTTTTATATGGAATAAATGGTCTTCTTTTATAATATTTTCGTGGATATTTCTTCCATTTATATAAGTTAGATTTATATGGTTTTTTCTGTTTATAGTTAGTTATTCGATAATCACATCCATATTGTTGAGGTATTTCTGAATATTGTGCACAACATGCCTGAGTGGTTGTATGTCATAAACTTTGATTTAATTTTGCTTCAAAACATTGTTTAGTTAAAATATCATACATAATATGAATAGCTCCTCCTAGATTATATGATATCGTTTGTTGATCTCATTGTTCTTGAAATTTTTCTTCTACTTTCTTGTTCATTGTGTAAGGTAATTTTGTATTAAAATATGAATATACATTTCTTGTTCAGTGCGAGTTAATTTATAATAATATTTTTTGAATTCACATATAAATTCATCTAAATAATATATATCGCATATGCGCATATTATTTAAATGCCATAAAGCTTTTCTTCTTTCAATATTTAATACTTCTTGTTGAAAGGAAAGAATATCTTTACCTAAAAATTCTTTATAGATTTCACCAGCTATAATTTGAAATGTTTTGATATTTGTTGTTGTTGCATGATAAAGTGCGGTATTTTGAAGTCCTGATGCATTATCTAATAAAAAGTTTTGTACTATTCTTGAAGTTTTATATGTTATAAAATTCCATACAAGTTCTTTATTTGTTATATTTCCAAAAGGTTTTTCAATTTGAATAAGTAATTGTAATCTATTTGTCCATTCGATTATTAATTTTTCAGGGTTTACTACATAATCAAGATTTAATATTCTATCTGAACCTAATGTGACATGTTTAGGTGTATATTCTAGAGGATATTTTCTTACTTTTGCTTCTTTTTAATAATAACCATGTTGATTTAAAAATTGATCAGATTGCCATTAATAAGAATGTTGTTGTTCCTTTTTGCGTTTATCTCCACTATGTTCTCTTTTTATTTGTTTCTCTAGTTGTTGTTCTAGTAAATCTTTATCCACATATATTTCTTGATCTGATTCATAACCATAACTAATTTCATCATTGTCCATTATTTAATGTAGTATTTCTGTATCTAATTGTAATGTTAGTTTTTGAACTAATTGAGTAATTTCAGTTAATTGTGATTTTATACTTCTTTCAACTTATTCGATTGATTCTTCTGAATTTGTGTTAGATAATTTTGAGGCTAAACCTTCCATGGACTAATGAGTTGTATAGGCTCTAATACCACTTTGCTACCCAAAACTCGAGTTGAATGTAGGGAAGAATCAGCAGCTTATTTCATTAATTAAGTATGCAATCTTTATTCCAATTTCTTTTCTCTTTACTTACTTATGTATACCCATCAAATTCTTTCTCCTTTCCAGTTATATTGCTTTCCCTAATCATCATTTGCATACATTTTTAAACGATTTTATAATTCATTAGTTTAATCCTTTATTATTTCAACATTTGTTTGACGTATTACTCGATCTAATTGTTTCTTACAAAAATCTTGACTAATTACTCATCTTGTTTACAAATACAGATATGAATTCAGGCTATTTTGAACGAAAACGATATTTGAAACACTCCACCAAAGAGACTTATGAACGAGAACAAGCATTAGATGGCATACTTGCTAGATATCATGCACAGAACAAACTTGCACATAGCAGTCTCGATGCACAAAGATATGTTCAGATGTACGAGACAAGTAGACTTATAATCCTAACTAACGAATTAAAAGATATTGTAATAAAAACTAGGAAATATTATCATGATTTAATGCATCAACTTAACCATTAAGACCAATAGTATGTATCAGTTTTTAGTATCATGTACTCCACCATATATTAATAAAATATTATGTTATTTATAACCTATTTTGAAACCAAAACTATGCTTAAACATATGATAAAACATTGTTATGAAATGGAAGAAACTCAGAATATATGGATTAAAAGATATGAAGACTATCTAGA
>JANSVA010027406.1:0-14514 GCA_025504915.1 Erythroxylum reticulatum | reverse complement strand
GATTCCATCACTAATTTATATTACCGACAGAAACCAAATGTTTTCCATTGGTAATATCTGACACAAAATGATATTTTAAAGTGACAATTAGTGCCCTATCTAGGCATGTTTCTGCTGATTTTTCCACTATTGAGTATGCGCACACATGGACATAGCAAGTGCCCATGGCCCTAACTTAGTCTCCCAAAGGTGCTGATCATAGGGGCAAGGCTATAATCGGTGAGTTTTTGATTAGAAACTCACAATTTGTGCCCCACCTGGGCCTGTTTCTGCTAATTTTCCCACTATTAAGTATGCTCGCACATAGACACAGTAAGAGGTCACGGGCCCGACCTGGTCACTAGATGATCCTGGTCATAGGGGAAAGGTTATAATTGGCAAGTTTTCGATGAGAAACTGACAATCCATGACTATCTAGGCTTGTTTTCATTGATTTTCCCCTACCGAGTATGCCCGCACATGGTCGTGGCAAGTGCCCACGACCCCGACCTGGTCTCCTTTTGGTGTTGGTCATAGGGTAAGGCTATAATCGACAAGTTTTCGATGAGAAATAGACAATCTGTGCCCCGACGGTGTCAGTCATCGGTGAGTTTTCGATGAGAAACCGATTATTCATGCCCCACCCAGGCCTGTTTCTGCTGATTTTTCCACTATTGAGTATGATCGCATATGGCTACGGTAAGTGGCCATGTCCTCGATTGGTCTCTTAAAGGTGCCGGTGATGGGGGCAAAGCTATAATCAACGAGTTTTCAATGAGAAATAAAAAATCTGTGACCGTTTAGGGCTTGTTTTCACTGATTTTCCCACTACTGAGTATGTCGCACATGGCCATGGCAAGCGCCAAAACCCCGACCTGGTCTCCTGACGGTGTCGGTCATGAGGGCAAGGCTATAATCGACGAGTTTTTGATGAGAAACTAACAATCCGTGACCGAATGGGGCTTGCTTGCACACATTTTCTCACTACCGAATATGCCCGCACATGGGCACAGTAAGTGCCCACGATTTTGAGCTGATCTCCCGATGGTGCCGGTCATAGAGGAAGGTCATAATTGGCGAGTTTTCAATGAGAAACTGACAATTACTGCCCTGCCTAGGCTTGTTTCTGTTGATTTTCCCAATATCAAGTATGCCCGCACAAGGCCACAGCAAGTGCCCAAGGCCACGACTTGGCCTCCCGACGGTGCCGGTCATGCAGGCAAGGCTATAATTGGTGAGTTTTTGATTAGAAAATGACAATCCGTGATCGGTTGAGCTTGTTTTCAATTATTTTCCCACTATAGAGTATGTCGTACCTGGCCGTGACAGGTGCCTACAGCCCCAACTTGGTCTCCCGACAGTGCCGATCATGGGAGCAAGGCTATAATCGGCAAGTTTTCAATGAGAAATCGATAATTCGTGACCGACTGGGTCTTGTTTGCATTGATTTTCCCATTGTCGAGTATGCCCGCACATGACTGCGAAAAGCACCCATGACCCTGACCTGGTCTCCTAACGGTGTCGGTCATGGTGGCAGGCTATAATTAGCAAGTTTTCGATGAGAAATTGACAATCCGTGATCGATTGGGCATGTTTTCAATGATTTTCTCACTACCGAGTATGCCTGCACAAGGCTGCGGTAAGTGCCCACAGCCCTGACCCGATCATGAGGCAAGGCTATAATCGGCAAGTTTTCGATGAGAAACTGACAATTGGTGCCCCACTTGGACCTATTTCTACTGATTTTCCCACTACGAAGTACACTCGCATATGACCGCGTCAAATGGCCACGGTCTCGACCTGGTCTCCCGATGGTGTCGGTCATGGGGGGTAAGGCTACAATTGTTGAGTTTTCAATGAGAAACTGACAATTCGTGACTGATTGGGGCTTGTTTTTGCTAATTTTCCCACTACCAAAAATGCCCGCACATGGCCACGATAAGTACCCACAGCCCCGACCTGGTCTCCCGACGGTGCTAGTCATAGGGGCAAGGCTATAATTGGAGAGTTTTCGATCAGAAACTAACAATGCGTGCCCCAACTGGGCCTATTTCTACTGGCTTTTCCACTATTGAGTATGCCCGTACGTGGACAGGGCAAGTGCCCACCGGCCCGACCTGGTCTTCCTACAGTGGTGGTCATGGGGGCAAGGCTATAATCGACGAGTTTTCGATGAGAAGCCGACAATTAGTGACCGTCTGAGGCTTGTTTTCGTTGATTTTTCGCACTACCATGTAGGCCCGCACATGGCCACAATAAGTGCTGACGGCCCCGACTTGATCTTCCAATGATGTCGGTCATGGGGGCAAGCCTTTAATCGGTGACTTTTTGATGAGAAACCAATAATTGGTGATCGAATGGGGCTTCTTTTCATTGATTTTCTCACAGCCGAGTATGCCCACATATAGTCGCAGCAAGTGCCCTCTACCCCGACTTGCTCTCCCGACGATGTCGGTCATGGGGACAAGGTTGTAATCGGTGTTTCAATGAGATACCAACAATCCGTGACCTACTGGGGCTTGTTTGCACTTATTTTCCTACTACCGAGTATGCCCTGCCATAGTCATGGCAAGTGCCCACGACCCCGAAGTGATCTCCCAATGGTGTCGGTCATAGGGAAGGCTATAATTGGAAAGTTTTTGAAGAGAAACTGACAATTCATACCCCATCTAGGCCTATTTCTACTGATTTTCTCACTATCGAGCATGCCCGCACATGGCCACAGAAAGTGGCCATAACCTCGACTTGGCCTCTCGAAGGTGCTGATCCTGGGAGCAAGGCTATAATCAACGACTTTTCGATGAGAAACTGGCAATTTGTGAACGACTGTGCCTGTTTGCACTGATTGGGGCTTGTTTTTGCTGATTTTTCCACTACCGAGTATGCCCAGACATGGCCCTAGCTAGTGCCCATGGCCCCGGCCTAGTCTCCCGACTGTGCCGGTTATGGAGGCAAGGCTATAATCGGCGAGTTTTCGATGATAAACCCACAATCTGTGACAAATTGACGCTTGTTTGTCACTGATTTTTCCACCACCGAGTATGCCCGCACATGGCCGCGACAAATGTCCACGACCCCGACTTGCTCTCCTGACAGCACCGATAATGGGGCAAGGCTACAATTGGTGAATTTTCAATGAGAAACCGACAATTCGTGACCTACTGAGGCTTGTTCACCAACCAGGGCTTGTTTTCACCCATTTTTACGCTACTAAGTATGCCCACCCAAGGCTGAGGCAAGTGCCCACAACCCCGACTTGGTCTCCCAACGGTACCAGTCTTGAGGGCAAGGGTATAATCGGCAAGTGCTATGTCCCTAAGCTAGTCTATCGACGGTACCATTCTTCGTGGCAAGGCTATAATCGACGAGTTTTCGATGAGAAACTAATAATCTGTGACTGATTGGGCCTTTTTTGAAGTCATTTTCCAACTACTGAGTATGCCCACAAATGGTCGCGACAAGTGCCCATGACCCTGACCTGGTATCCTGATGGTCCTGCTCATAGGACCAAGGTTATAATCGACAAGTTTATGATAAGAAACTGACAATTCGTGCCCCACATAGGCCTGTTTTTTCTAATTTTCCCACTATCAAGTATGCCCGTACATGGTCGCGCTAAGTGCCTATGACCTCGACTTCGTCTCCCGACGCTACTGGTCATGGGGGCAAGGTTATAATCGACAAGTTTTTGATGAGAAACCGACAATTCATCACCCACCTGGGCCTGTTTTTTATGATTTGCTCACTATCAAGTATGCCCACATATGGCCATGCTAAGGGCCTACGACCCTTACCTGGTCTCCCAATAGAGCTGATCATCGGGGCAAGGCTATAATCGGCGAGTTTTTGATGGAAAACCAAAAATTTGTGCCCCATTGGGCCTGTTTTTGCTGATTTTCTCACTATCGAGTATGCCCATACATGGCTACTTCAAGTGCCTACGGCCCCGTTGATAAGATCAAAGCAATCTGGAAATGCGAAAGCAAATAGCAATGAGTAAAGATCGTTTTGTATTAAAATGTAAATGACACCAGTAGGTTTTCAAGAGCCTACCTTACTCTCATTCGTCAATAACATATCATTTTCTCTCCTCTTCTGTCTCACTACTGCCTCTAATTTTTATATTACTGTTGGTTAACAAACAAGAAATGACTTTTGTAACAAACTTGCCACGTTAGCATATCATATGTAATAAACCAGCAGACATTCCTTTACATAAATTAGCAATGCAATCATCACACATGCTGCCTTTATTCTTCTAGTAGCAGATTCCTTCTAAGCTCCCATAATGGATTCGACTCTCAGAAAACCCTATCCTTTCTTCGTTGATAAACATAACGAACTACTGGCCTTGGCCCAGCAATACCCCACCCTTCAAGAATCACCTTGTCCTCAAGGTGGAAGTTTGGGAAAATGTCTTTGATCAATTGCTAAGGTTCCCAAGTAGCTTCAAATGGAGGAAGAGTTTTCCAGTTAACCAACAGCTTTAAACTAGTACCCGCACCTCTAATATTCAGAACGTCCTCTGGCTCAACAACCCAATCCATATTAGCATTTAAAATGGGAGGAAGTGGTTGGACCTGAACAGCAGACCCCAAGGCCTTCTTTAGTTGGGAGATATGGAATATTGGATGAATAGCAACATCCTCATGTAGTTGAAATTTATATGCCACAACGCCGACACGCTGAAGGATAGGAAATGGGCCAAAATAACATGGTGCCAGCTTCTCATTAGGGTGAGTTGCTAAGAAACTTTAGCGATAGGGGAAGAGCTTAAGATAAACCAAGTCGCCTACCTCAAACTACAGATCGCAGCGATGCTTGTCTACAACTTGCTTCATTATGTTTTGTTCAAAAGCCAACTGCTCTTTCAATTCTGCTAGCATCAAATCACGGCCCAACAACTGATCTTCAAGAGTAGAATTAGCTGTAGCATTATAAGCATACCAAATCAAGGCAGGAGGGTCTCGTCCATAAACAATCTTGAAAGAAGTGAGCTTAGAAGCAGAATGATTGGACGTGTTATAAGAGTACTCAGCCCAAGATATCCATTTTTCGCAATGACGTGGCTACTGGCTCACGAAGCAACACAGATACATTTCGAGATAGTGATTAATGACTTTGCTTTGCCTATCTATATGCGGATGATACGCGATGCTGCGCAAGAGGGAAGTGTGCTAAAGTCAAAACAACTCAGTCCAGAAATGATTCAAAAATATCCTGTCTCGGTCCGAGACAATACTCCTTGTAAATCCATGGAGCTTGACCATATGTCTAACAAACTCATCCGCCACCAGTTTTTCTGTATATGGATGCTTAAGAAGTGTAAAATGAGCATACTTACTAAAATGGTCCATAACCACCATAATGGAATTAAAACTAAGAGACTTTGGAAGTCCGTCGATGAAATCCATACTGATGTCATCCCATATAGCCTACTGAATGGGCAATGGATGTAAAAGTCCAATTGGAGATAGAGTTTGATATTTGGGACGTTGGCAAATGGAACACTCTTTGACAAGCTTTTTAATAGTATTACGCATGCCCTCCCGATATAACTTACTAGAGATATGCTTGTAAGTCTGTAGAAACCTGCCATGTCCTGCAATTGGGCTGCCATAAAACTCATACAGTAATGTGGAGATGAGGGAAGAGTGGCGAGATATCACCAGCTTATCGTGAAAATACAAAAAATATCCTATTAAGGACCAGCCCTGACGAGATATGGAATTCACTACAAGATCATTTTTAATGGCCATTAATTCTGAATCCTTCTCCACCTCTTGCTGTAAAACCTCCAAATCTAACACTCTAGGAACCGATATAGCCAATAACTCCGGAGAATGAGCAATGCATGACAATGCGTCTGCTGCTTTATTTTCAGGACCTGGTTGGTATTGAATCTCAAAGTCAAAACTCATAAATTTGGTTAACCACCTTTAGTACTCTGTCGCTACCATTCGATGCTCCATCAAGAATCACAAGGATTTTTGATCTGTTCTTACAATTAAGTGTCTTCCGAGTAAATAATGGCACCACTTTTGTATTGTTAGAATGATGGCCATCAACTCGCGCTCATAAATGGATTTATATCTGACTCATCCCTGTAGAGCGTGACTGAAGAATGCTAATGGCCTCCCTTTCTGGGATAACACCATGCCTAACCTAATTCCCGAAGCATTAGTCTCTAACATAAAATCCTCCAAAAAAGTTGGTAAGGCCAAAATTGGTACTGACTTCATGGCCTGCTTCAAAGCATTTACAACATCTGTCACTGCTGCACTCCATTCAAAAGAATCTTTCTTAAGCAACTGTGTAAAAGGTGTTGCCAACTTTCTGTAGTACCTCAAAAACCTCTTATAATAATCGGTCAGCCCTAGAAACCCCCACAATTCTTTGGGACTCTTTGGCACTTTCACCTTGATTTGGTCTGCCGAAACTCCATGCTCCAAGATAATATGGCCAAGGTATTCAATCTCTGGCTGAAAGAAACAACACTTCTTCCTATTAGCAAACAATTTGTGTTCACGTGACACTTTCAACACTTCATGAAGGTACCTTTCATGGTCCTCCCGAGATGAGTTGTAGATAAGAATGCCATCAAAAAACACCAAAACAAATCGCTTTAGCATAATTTGAAAAATACTATTCATAAGAGCTTGAAAAGTAGCTAGTGCATTCATCAAACTTAATAGCATCAGCATGAATTAGTAATGCCCTTCGTGAGTATGGAAGGCTATTTTATGCACATCCTCTGGCTTGACGTGAATCTAGTGGTAGCCTGACTTGAGGTCGAGTTTGGAGAAAATTCTAGGGCCATGAACCTCATCCAACTGCTCATTGATGTTAGGTATTGGAAAACAATTTGGAATTATGGCATGATTCAGGGCGCAATAGTCCATGCAGAACCTCTAGCTGTCATCCTTCTTTTGCACTAGCAGCACCGGACTTGCAAAAGGGCTAACACTAGGTCGGATCAACCCAGCCTCAAGCATTTCAGCTATTAGTCGCTCTATCTCCTCCTTTTGAATATGCGGATATCTATATGGTCGCATATTAATCAGCCTGGAGCCCTCCTTCAACATAATGGGTGGTCATTCCCACGAATCAGGGGCAACCCCTTCGGCATATCAAAGACATTAGAATATTCCTTCAACGGATGCTGAACTAATGGTTCTTCTTGGCCCTGGATTTCCTAACTTTGTACTACTACACTCATTAATTCAATCATTACCACTACTTTTTCCTGTTGTAATTCCTTCATCATGGTCTTCAAAGAAACCATTGCCTTCATCAAGCAAGGATCCCCCTTAAGTTGTATTGTCCTTCCCCAGACTTCAAAGGACATTGTCAATCTTTTCCAGTCATTCTGTATCTCTCCCAATGTTACTAACCACTTCAATCCTAGTATAACATCCGTGCTTCCTAAAGGTAATAACAAAAAATCCTTAACGATGGTAAGCTCCTGCAGCTTAAGGATTACTCCCTTACATACACCCACCCCTTTCAGTTGCTTGCTAGAATCGACCACTACCCCATAGGGTGAAATCTCTTGAATAGGAATCTGCAAAGTCTGTACTACCCCAGTTGAAATAAAGTTATTTGTTCTCCATAGTCAACAAGCACCACGACTTCTATTCCATGCACTACTCCCTTAATTTCAATGTACGTGGCTCCGATAATCCCACTACATAGTTAAGAGACAACTCTAAATTTTTCAATACTTCGTCAATTGAGTCTTCCGTTCCTTCTACAATCTTATCCCCCTCTTCTTCTTCACTCACTAGAAAGAAATTTAACTCTCTTTGAGGACATCTATGGCCAAAATGCCATTTTTCTTCACATCAGAAACATAACCCTTGAGCTTGTTTTGATTGAGTCTCTACTGGAGTCAACTTCTGAAATTTTGGTGGAGCTGTGAGGGAGAGCTATTTAGGTGAATCAGTGGTTGTTGTCTTGTATTGTGTTTGGGCTAGTGTAGCAGAATTTGGGTTGGCATGTGGAAAGGGATTTTGGGTCAGTGGGTTATAAGACTTAGTCCAAGTAATGGTTTTAGAGTCATGCTTTTGTTAGAGTGGTATTACCTCTCTTTGATTCTTTGGGCCACCCTTTACCCCTAGTATTTGGTTCTTCTATTTGGACCTACTTGTTGTATCAATGATATCTTTCAATGAACGAGGATTCAAAACTAACAACTCATCCTTAATCTTCTCTTGCAATCCATTCATAAAAATAGCTTCCATGGTTTCTTCTTCCAAAGCACTCACTGAAGCCGCTAGGTATTCAAATTCGAACCGATACTCTGCCACGGTGCTCGTCTGTCTAACCACAAAATGATGTAACAGTGTGCGATCCTGAAGTCTGGTGAAACACTGCAACATCTGTGTCTCAAGCTCTTCCCAAGTAGAGAAAGATCTGTTAAGTTCCTTAAAATAGGACCAAGCCTGAGCCTCCCCTTCAAAACATATGCCAACAACCTCTAGTTTTTTATCTTTAGTTAGGCAGTTAATGGCAAAATAATGCTCAGCTCGAAAAATCCGAGAACCTGGATCTTCCCCATCAAAAACAAGGACCTCTAATTTCATAGGGTATTTGTCCCTTTTCGAAACCATTTTTGCGAAAGATTGAGTAAATGGTAGTGTGTCAGGTAATTCAGGGTTGGGTTGGTTTTATCGCCCAAGGATGTAGTTGGAGTTTTGGAAGGGTCAAATTCTCCCAAGTGGATGGAGGGGCTATTCTGATTGGTTTGGCTTTGGATTATCAGTTGGACATTGGTTTGTGTTTCCTGGGGTTGGGTGATTAAGAGGGTCAGGTTGGCGTTAATGCCTTTAACATCATCTTCAAGTTGTTCGACATGGGTTTCCATTTGGGTTTTTGGATACACCGAATCCATGATTAATGTGGAAATTACACATAGGGGAAGCATTGCTCTGATACTAAAATTGATAGGATCAAAGCAATCTGGAAACTCAAAAGTGAATAGTAAGAAGGAAAGATCGTTTTGTATTGAAACGTAAATGATAGCAGTAGGTTTTCAAAAGCCTACCTTACTCTCAGTCATCAATAACATATCATTTTCCCTCCTCTTCTGTCTCACTACTGCCTCTGATTTTTATACTACTATTGGTGAACAAAAAAGAAACATCTTTTGTAACAAACTTGCACGTTAGCCTATCACACATAATAAATCGACAGCCATTCCCCTACGTAAATTAGCAACGCAATCATCACACATGCTACCTTTATTCTTCTAGTAGTAGATTCCTTCTAGGATCCCATAATGGATTCGACTCTTAGAAAACCCTATCCTTTCTCCTTTGATAAACATAACGAACTACTGGCCTCAGCTCACCACCTGACCTGGTCTCCTGGCGGTACTGGTTATAGGGGCAAGGCTATAATCGGTGACTTTTTGATGAGAAATTGACAATCCTTGATTGACTGAGGCTTGTTTGCACTCATTTTCCTACTACCGAGTATGCCCGTACATGGCCATTGCAAGTGCCCACGACCCCATTCTAGTCTCCCAATGGTGTCGATCATAGGGGTAAGGACATAATCGGTGAGTTTTTGATGAGAAGCTGACAATTTGTGTCCTACCTGGGCTTATTTCTACTGATTATCCCACGATCGAATATGCTCGTACATGGCCGTTGCAAGTGCCCATGACCCCGACTTGGTTTCCCAACGATGCTAATCATGGGAGTAAGGCTACAATTGGTGAGTTTTCAATGACAAACCGAAAATCGTTGACCGACTGGGCTTGCTTTCGCTAATTTTTTGACTACCGAGTATGCCTACACGTGGCCACAGTAAGTGCTCACAGCCCCAACCTGGTCTCCCGATGGTGTCGGTCGTGGGGGCAAGGCTATAATCGGCGAGTGTTTGATGAGAAACAATAATCCGTGACTAATTGGGTCTTGTTTTTGTTGATTTTTCCACTACCGAGTATGCTAGTACATGGCCGCAATAAGTGCCCACAGCGCCGACTTGGTCTGCCAACAGTGCCTGTCATGGGGGCAAGGCTATAATCGATGAGTTTTCAATTAAAAATCAAAAATTCGTGCCCCACCTGGGCTTGTTTCTACTAATTTTTCTACTACCAAATATGCCCACATATGGCTGCGGTAAGTGCCCACGGCTCCGACCTGGTCTCCCGATAGTGCCGGTCATAAGGGCAAGGCTATAATCGGCAAGTTTTTGATGAGAAACTGACAATTTATGCCACACATGGGCCTGTTTCTGCTAATTTTCCCACTACCGCATATGCCGGCTTGTGACCGTGGCTAGTGCTCACAGCCCTGACCTGGTCTCCCGACGGTGCCAGTTATGGGGGCAAGCTATAATCATTGAATTATATATGAGAAACTGAAAATTCGTGGCGGACTAGGGCTTGTTTGAACTAAGTTTATCTCTACCGAGTATGACCGCATATGGCCATGCATATGCCCACGGCCCCGACCTAGTCTCTCGACTATGCCGGTCATGGGGGAAAGGCTATAATCGATGAGAAACCAACAATCCATGACCAACTCGGGATTGTTTTCGCTGATTTTTCCACTACCAAGTGTGCCCACAAATGACCGCGCCAAATGCCTACGATCCCAACCTAGTCTCTCGACGTTGCCAATCATGGGGGAAGGCTATAATCGGCAAATTTTTTATGACAAATCAACAACTCGTGCCCTACTTGGGTCTGTTTCTGCTGATTTTCCCACTACCGAGCATGCCTGCACATGTCTGTGGCAAGTTCCCATGGCGTCGACCTAGTCTCCCAACGATGTCGATCATAAGGGCAAGGCTATAATCGGTGTGTTTTCGATGAGAAACCAACAATCTATGACCGATTAGGTCTTGTTTTTTCTAATCTTCTCACTACCAATTATGCCCGCACATGGTTGTGGCAAGTGCCCACGGCCCCGACCTAGTCTCCCGATGGTGCCGGTCATGGGGAAAAGGCTACAATCGGTGAGTTTTCGATGAGAAACCAGCAATTCGAGCCCCACTTGGACCTATTTTTGCAGATTCTTCCACTACTGAGTATGCCCATACGTGGAAGTGGTAAGTGCCCACAGCTTGGACCTTGTCTCCCAACAGTGTCGGCCATGAGGTGCAATACTATAACTGGAGAGTTTTCGATAAGAGATCGACGATCTGTGACCGAATGGGGTTTCCCACTAGCGGGTATGCTTGCACATAAGCATAGTAAGGGCTCACGACCCTAACCTGGTCTCCCAATGGTGCCAGTCATTGAAGGAAGGCTATAATTGGAGTGTTTCGATGAGAAATTGACCATTCGTGCCCAACCTAGGCCTATTTCTACTGATTCTCCCACTACTGAGTATGCCTATAGATGGCCACGGAAAGTGCCTATAGCCCCGACCTAGTCTACTGTCGGTGTCAGTCATGGGGGCAAGGCTATAATCAGTGAGTTTTAGGTGAGAAACCAACAATCTGTGACCAAATGGGGCTTGTTTTTGCTGATTTTCCCACTACCGAGTATGCTCGCACATGGTCGCGGCAAAAGCCCCCGACCACAACCTGGGCTCCCGATGGTGCCGGTCATAGGGGCAAGGATATAATAAGTGTGTTTTCGATGAGAAACTGACAATCTGTGACCAACTGGGGCTTGTTTGCACGAATTTTCCCATTATCGAGTACACCCATGAATGGCCGCAGTAAGTGCCCACGACCACAGCTTGGTCTCCCTACTGTGTCGGTCATAGGGACAACGCTATAATCGACAAGTTTTCGATGAGAAACTGACAATCCATGACCGACTGGGGCCTTTTTTATTGATTTTTCCCACTATCGAGTATGCCCGCACGTGCCCACGGTAAGTACCCATGACCCTGATCAGGTCTCCCGACAGTGCCAATCTTGGGGGCAAGGTTAGAATCGGCGAGTTTTTTGTAAGAAATCGATAATCGGTGACTGACTAGGCTTGTTTACACTGATTTTCCCTCTACCAAGTACACCTGCACATGGCGGTGGCAAGTGCCCACAGCCCCGACCTAGTCTCCCGATGGTGCTGATCATGAGGGCAAGGTTATAATCAACGAGTTTGATGAGAAACTGACAATCCGTGACCTATTGGGGATTGTTTTTGCTGATTTTCCCCCTACTCAGTATGCCCACACATGGCCGCGACAAGTACACACAGCCACGACCTGGTCTCCCGAAGGTGCTGTTTATAGGGTGCAAGGCCATAATCGGTGAGTTTTCGGTGAGGAACCGACAATCCATGACCGACTAGGGCCTGTATGTACTGATTTTCCCACTACCGAGTATGCTTGGACATGAATGTAGAAAGTGCCTACAGCCCCGACCTAGTCTCCCGATGGTGTCGGTCATGGGGGCAAGCTTATAATCGGTGAGTTTTTGTTGAGAAACAGACAATTCGTGCCACATCGGGGCTTATTTTCGCTGATTTTTCCACTACCGAGTATGCCCATACATGGTCGCGGTAAGTGCCCACGGCACTGTCCTTGTCACCTGATGATGCCGGTCATTAAGGTAAGCCTATAATCGGTGAGTTTTCGATGAAAAAATCGATAATCCGTGACTGACTGGGGCTTGTTTTTGCAAAATTTTCCATTAACGAATATGTCCGCATATGGCTGCAGCAAGTGCCCACAGGCCCGACCTAATCTCCCGATGGTGCCGATTAGTAAGGCTATAATCGGGGAGTTTTCCATGAGAAACTGACAAGCCGTGATTGACTAGGGCTTGTTTTCCCTAATTTTCCCACAACTGAGTATGCTCGCACATGACTGCGAAAAGAGCCCACGATTTTGACCTGGTCTCTCGATGATGCTAGTCACGGGGGCAAGGCTACAATTGGCAAGTTTTCAATGAGAAACTGACAATCTAAGACCGACTGGAGCTGCTTTGCACTGATTTTTCCACTACCGAGTATGCCCTAACATGGCCGCAGCAAGTACCCACAGCCCCAACCTAATCTCCCAATAATGTCGGTCATAGGGGAAGGCTATAATCAGCGAGTTTTTGATGAGAAACTAACAATTAGTGCCCTACTTGGACCTGTTTGTGCTGATTATACTACTACTGAGTATTCCCGCAGCAAGTGCCCATGACCTTGACCTAGTCTCCCGATGGTGCCGGTCATAGTGGAAGGCTATAATCGGCGAGTTTTCAATGAGAAACTAACAATTCATTCACCACCTAGGCCTGTTTCTACTTATTTTTCCACTACTGAGTATGCCCAGACATAGCTGTAGAAAGTGCCCACGGACTCGACCTGGTCTCCAGACAGTCCCGATCATGGGGGCAAGGCTATAATCGGTGACTTTTTGATGAGAAATCGACAATTCGTGCCTGACCTGGGCCTATTTCTATAGATTTTCCCACTACCGAGTATGTGTGCACATGGCCGTGACAAGTGCCCACGACCTCAACTTGGTCTCCCGACAGTGCTGGTCATGGGGTTGAGGCTATAATCGGCCAGTTTCTGATGAGAAACTGATAATCTGCGATTGATTGTGGCTTGTTTTTGCTGATTTTCCCACTACCAAGTATGCCCAGACATGACCGCGACAATTGCCCAAAGCCCTGACCTGGTCTCCTAACGGTGAGTTTTCGATGAGAAACCGACAGCTCGTGATCTACTGAGGCTTGTTTGCACTGATTTTCCCACTACTAAGTATGCCCGCACATGGTCGGAGGAAGTGCCCATGACCCCGACCTGGCCTTCCGACGGTGCCGGTCATAAGGGAGCCTTTAATCAGTGAGTTTTTGATGAGAAACTGTGCCCCACCTGGGCCTGTTTCTTTTGATTTTCGCACTATCGAGTACACCCACACATGACCATCGCAAGTGCCCACGGCCTCGACCTGGTCTATCAATGGTGCCAATCATAGTGGCAAGGCTATAATCGGCGAGTTTTTGATGAAAAACAGACAATCCGTGACCGACTAGGATTGTTTACACTGATGTTCCTACTATTGAGTACGCCCGCATATGGCCACGGCAAGTGCCCACGGTGCCGACCTTGGCTTGTTTCCGTTGATTCTTCCACTATCGAGCATGCTCGCACATGGCCATAACAAGTGCTTATGGCCCTGACATGGTCTCTTGATGGTGCCAATCATAGGGGCAAGGTTGTAATTGGCGAGTTTTTTATGAGAAACAGACAATCTGTGACCAACTGGGGCTTGTTTTTTCTGATTTTCCCACTACCAAATTTGCCCGCACATGACCGCAGCAAGTGCCCACAGCTCCGACCTCATCTCCCGACGGTGCCGGTCACAGGGGGTAAGCTATAATCGGCGAGTTTTTGATGAGAAACCAACAATTTGTGACCGATTGGGGCTTGTTTTTGTTTATTTTCTTAGTACTGAGTATGCCCTCATATGGCCGCGACAAGTGCCCACAGCCCCAACCTGATCTCCCGACGATGCCGGTTGTGGGGCAAGGTTATAATCGACAAGTTTTCGATGAGAGACAGACCATCCGTGACCGACTAGAGCCTGTTTTCACTAATTTTCCCACTACCAAGTATACCCGCATAAGGCC
>JANSVA010027371.1:0-14515 GCA_025504915.1 Erythroxylum reticulatum | reverse complement strand
GACATAAAGGACCTTAGTATAGCATCTTCTATCCTAGGTATTCGGATTCACCAGGACATATCTCAACACTCATCAGAACTCTCAAAGAATGCATGCAATGAGTATGTGTTACAAAGGTTTAATATAGTTGGTAGTAAACCTGTCGTAACACCTGTCTCTCATAGTGAGAGATAATCTTTGGTACAATACCCAAAGAATAAAGTGAAGCGAGAGAGATTATAAGGAATGTTCCGTATTCTAGTACGGTGGATAGCTGATGTAGGCTAGGCTATGTACTAGATAGGACATTGCATTCACTGTTTGACTGTTTGGTCAATATCTGGTTAATCTAGTTATAGAATTTTGGAATGCAGAATAATGAGCGTTGAGATACTTGAAGGACTTAAGGATTATATGTTGACATATAGAAAAGTCAACAGACCAAATCTCGTAGGGAATTTAGATTTAAAGTTAGTTATATGTTCGGAAGATCGAAAGTTCACTTAAGGTTACAGTTCAAGTTTGCAGATGGTACAATGTTGTAGAAGTGTGTCATAGAGACACGTATAACTTCCTCGACTAAGCATGCAGAGTGCATACTAAGGGGCTACTTTACAGACAGTTTAGCTCAAAATTTTGATTTCTGAGTGGTTTGTGGTCCATTCAATGGCTAGACCCATTTGGTTTTACTGTAGTATTCTTTTTACAGTGTTATTTAATGACAATGAAGAATATCACAGGCTTATAGCAGTTAAAGATCAATTATTTGGTCATAAGGATGTTGACACAAAAAAGTGACATTAAGGTTTGGAGCATTTAAGGGTTGAGGAAGTGTGAGTTGATCCTTTAACTAAAGGACTTCACCCACTTGTGTTTGTAACACAAGTATACAGTACGGGTGTTTTGATGTCCTTAGACACTATTAGTTAGGGTATCGTTATGTTTGCTCTATGTACATTTATACATTTTAAAGTATTATGATAGTATGATGGTTCATTGATAAAGATGATCATCGTTTATCCTTGGTATTACATATCATCATACATTGTCATAGTACGTATGAAAGTCTTGAGATTTGTGTCAATCTTAAGCATTTGAAGGTCATTGGGCATATATACAGATTGACCTTGTGCCTATGTCATCTAGATACATACAATATAGTATAGATATCTATAAAGTTTGACATGACATAGGGGGATATAAGTTTTTAATCCCATAAAGGTTCTCTAGTGCAGTTTAGCATTCAGTTGGAGAATATAAAGGTTTTCTCTAATGCTGTTTAGCATTTCATGAGAGACAACAGGATTTCTCTAATGTAGTTTAGCACATATAGTTTAGCATAAAGTTAGAGAAATCGAGACCTACAAACGAAGATGATATAATTTATATCATAAAGGTATCATCGTAGTTTGCCACACTCCATTTTCCCATTCATGTTAGTGGGGCATTAGGTATTCATGATTGTATTGGATCTGTGTCACACAGGACACATACATCTGATGCTTTTCGGTACTGAAAGCCTTATGGGACATAATGATGGACTTTTGTTATCTTTGGATCAAATGTTTTGTTTTTAAAACTTAGTCGACTAATACAGTAGCGTGACTTAACTGAGTTTTTAAATTTTTTTTAAACTAGAGTCTACTGCAATTAATGCTTGTCCAAAGGGAAATTGTAAGACAATTTTGTCCTAAGGGACAATTTTGTCCATATCTTATAAAGATGGACAACATTAATTACAATTTTGGTTTTTAAATAAATTACCGGTTAAGTTGCGCCATTTGATCTAAATAAAGATAATAAAGTGGCCCAATAAATGATCTAGATTAATGAGTCGAAGTTCGGATGAAAAATGGGTCCCAATTATTGTAGATCGGGTCCATATCAGCCTTGTGATGGGGAAGCCCAATATAGAAGCCATATAAAGGTTAAGGTCTCCTGCAGTTACTAAGATCATTCACGAGCATAAAGTTCTCTGATCCGTTAAGAGAGCTCGTGATTAAGGAAACTATAGAAAGTCCTAGCCCGTGAGTCGGTGAGCACTTTCCACAGAAGGCTCCAGGAGATTCGGAGACGTTTGGAGCTCAAAATTGGCATCGAAATCAGAGATGGAACCGAAATCTAAGTATTCTACATTACCTTCATTTTTAATCCTTTCATGTAGATCTGAAATACGTAATAAGGGTCACACTACGTATTACAATCAAATCAGAATACTTATCGATGATGTCCTTGATATGCTTAGGTCATCCATATTCTCTCAAGAAATGATGGCATAGTCATGTTATAAATTATAATGAAAAACATTTGGTTGACTGTAGGCATATTAATTATGCGTAAGTAAATGTGTAAAGAATTATGAAAACAACTTCTTTTAACAATTACAAAATAAAGGTACATGTAATGATAAACTTTCTCTAATTTTTACAAAAATGAGAAATCTTGTACATGGAATAAGTTGACTTAAATACGTAAAGATATGGATTATGTTAGCATGAATGACGTAAATGGATATGTATGACTTGAGTCTGAGTTCATCGAAAAAGACAGTCACAAATATGCATGGACATGAGAAGGAGCAAATAATCCCGAGAGAAATGGAGTTAGGCATTGTTATTACTCCTTTCAACTTTTTAATAACTTATTCGACCCAAGTGACTGTTAAGAATTAAAAGCAAACTGCACATTGTTGTTTTGAAAGTTTACATAATACGTAACAGTACCGTAGTTATGTATCCCAAATCGAACGTCAAAGGGTAAGGAACAAAAAAATGCAAAAAATACTTGATTTCGGTCTCCATAACTTCAAATAAGCTTTTCGAGGCTGAAACGAGCATAATTCACTGTCATTTTCACGGGAACTGCTCTCCGGAACACAAGTAAGGTCTTTCTATAGTTTTCTCAAAACGTAAGTTTTTTTAACAGATCAGAGAATCCTTACGCTTACGGTTGATTGTATGAGCAACTGCAGAAAACCTTAACTTTTATATATAATATCCATATCGGGCTTCCCCATCACAAGACTAATACGAGTTCGGTCCATACTGATTGGGATTTATTTTTCATATGAACTTCAACCTATTGATTTAGATCATTTATTGGGTCACTTTATTATCTTTATCTAGATTAAATTATGTAACCAAATCGATAAGTTATTAAAAAACCAAAAAAATGCATTTAATAATTGTCCAATTTTATAAAAAGGACTAAATTATCTAACATTCTCCCCTTTGGACAAGTATTAATTGCAATTTTGACTCAAGTTTAAAAACTTGATTAAGCCACGTTGAATTAGTCAACTAAAATTAAAAACAAAACATTTGATCCAAAGATAACAAAAGTCCATCATTCCATCCTACAAGGCTTTCAATACCGAAAAGTATCAAATGCATTTGTTATGTGCGACACAGATCTAATACAATCATGTATACTTAATACCATACTAACATGAATGGAAAAATAGAGTATGGCAGACTAGGATGATACCTTTATGATCTAAATTATATCATCTTTGTTTGTAGGTTTTGATTTTTCCAACTTTATGTTAAACCGCATATGCTAAACTACATTAGAGAAATCTTGTTTTCTCTCACCGAATGCTAAATAACATTAGAGAAAACTTGTTTCCTCTCACTGAATGCTAAACAACATTAGAGAAAACCTTTATGTTCTCCAACTGAATGCTAAACTGCATTAGAGACATTTTATAGAATTAAAAACTTATATCCCCCTATGTCATGTCAAACTTCATAGATATCCGTTTAAAACTGTATGCGTCTAAATGACATAGGTACAAGGTTAATCTGTATATATGCATAATGATCTGTAAATGCTTAACATCGATACAAATCATAAGACTTTTATATATATTATGACAATGTATGATAACACATATTACTGAGGATAAATGATGATTATCTTTATTAATGAACCATCATACCATCATAATAAAACAAATGTATAAATGTACACAGAGCAAACATAACAATCCCCTAACTAACAGTGTCTAAGGACATCAAAACACCTATATTGTATATTTGTGTCACAAACATAAGTGGGCGAAGTCCTTTAGTTAAATGATCTACTATCATTTCCTCAGTCTTTAAATGCTCTAAATCTTAATGTCACCTTTTTGTATCAACACCTTTATGACCAAATAATTGACTTTTAAATGCTAACACCATATGATATTCTTTTTTGTTACTAAACAACACAGCAAGGAGATTACCACAGTACAACTAAATGGGTCTAGCCACTAAATCAATAACAGATAACTCAGAAATCAAGTTTCTGAGCTAAATCATCAGTGAAGCAACCCCATAGCATACTCTCTGCATACATAGTCGAGGAAGTTACTTGTGTCTACTTGACACACTTCTACGACATTGTACCATTTGCAAACTTAAAACTGTAACCTTAAGTGAACTTTCAATCATCCAGGCACATGGCTAAATTTTGAATTTGAACTCCCTACGAGGTTTAGTCTATTCACTTTTCTATATGTCAACATATAATCATTAATTTCATTTAGTATCTCAACACTCACTAGACTGCATTCCAATAGTCTACACATGTATTAACCAGATATTGACCAAACAGTCAATGTAATGTCCCACCTAGTATATAGCCAAGCATACATCAGGCTATCAACCGTACCAGTAAACGGAACATTCCTCATAACCTCTCTCTTTACTTTATTCTTTGGATACTGTGCCAAAGGTTATCTCTCACTATGAAAGATAGATTCTATAATAGATTTATAGTTAATTGTATTAAACCTTTGTAACATATACTCAATGTATGCATTCTATGAGAGGCTTGATGAGTGTTGAGATCTATCCTGGTGAATCTGAATACCTAGGATAGAAGATGTTACACCAAGGTCCTTTATGTCAAAGTGCTTGACCAAAAGTTGTTTAACCTCATACAACATAGTCAAGTAATTTAACGTGAGAAATATATCATGCACTCACAATAATAAAAAGATAACTTTGCTCCTCCTGACCTTATAGTATAAGCATTTTTTAAGTTTATTTTTTATGAAGCTAAAAGAGGCCAAACCTTATCAAATGTAAGGTATCACTTTTAAGAGGTTTTATATAAACTATATATTAATCTATTTAACATGCAAACCATTTCAGTTCCATTTGGATCCTAAAATTCTTCAGGTTGTACCATATAGACCTCTTTATAAAGGTCGTTATTCAGAAAAGTTGTTTTGATAGTCATCTGATGTAACTCTATATCATCATAAGCTACAATTGCCTTAATCACTCAAAATGTATCCTACAAGGATACAGGAGAAAAGTAACATAAAGTCGACCTTTCTCTCTAAGTGAACCGTTAGGCAACTGAGCGAGCCCATAAACCATTGAACTTTATCCTGAAATCCTTTAGGTTTAATCTTCATTTACAACTGACGAGTTTACAATTCCTCTATAAATTAATTGGCTCTCAAACTTTACTATGCTTCATGGATTGCATCTCATCATTCATTGCATCCCACCACACATCCGCATTGGGTCCAGAAACAGCTTTTGTAAAACTAACTAGATTAGAAACATGTCTAATATCATAGTCCTGTACACCTGATAGATTATGTAATCAGATGGGATAGCAGGTCGTCTCAATCTGGTGGATTTACCTAACTACATTAGATCTTATACCCTTAGGAATCACTGTGTGTACAGGTATGGATTCCTGTTCCTATACAGGCATAATACAAAAACCCAGATCCGCCGGATCTAACTGTATGAGTAGCGGGTACATAATAACCATAATATCCATCCTGCTATCATCCGAACAAAGAGCCCACCATTATCATAGACATCGTATTCTAAAAACTTAGCTGTTTATGATTCCACTATTCTGGTTCCACCTTCTATATGGTAAAAGTTGTAGCCTTAAAATGGTCAGGATATCTTAATAAATAGTAATGAGCACAATAAGCATGCAATATTTCTTTATATGCATTGTACTACCTCAATAGGGTAGCCCCATAAACGAATGTATGCAAGGCTGAGTTTCCAAACTTCTAGATAATCAATAGATTAGTCATGTTCTGCATTAACTTCTTTAAGTCCTTTACGGTGCAGTTATGCCTTTCGGCAACATACCATTATGCTCAGAACTACCCAACATAGTGAATTAAGTCACTTTTCTAACTGATTCTAAATATTTGGCAAGCTGACTTTTTTAACTCTTGAAACATCATGCTTGCCATGATATTCTCCTCCACGATCAAATCTGACTATGTTGATGAATTTTGCAAGTTGGTTCTCAACCTTCATTCTTTAAGCAAGAACACATAACTGTAATGAGAACAATCATAAAAAAATTTAGAATACTTTTAGAATTACACATCGCAACTATATAAGGTCTATCGATATCTTTACTTATCAGACTCAACAAGTCAAAATCATGAGTTGACCTCAATTTTCTTATTAGTCAACTTACCTCTGCAGCAGTCAACATATGTTCCCAGATCATCACAATCTAGAATTGATAAATACTTTCCTTGATCAATCTCTTAACCCTTGCGCTAGAAATGTGGCTTAAACTTTTATGTCATGCCATGTATAACTTCTCATTCATTAGGGTTCTTTATTTCATAACTTGTTTGGCAAGATACAAAGAAACATATATCTAATTCAAGGTAAGACATATTCTATACAAACCATATGACAAGAAAGTTGTACCATTATGTTTTACATTAAACAAAAATTGTACAACAGAAGCATTAAATACAAAACATTAACCCTCTTCGTCTAAAATTGATTAAAATATCACATATAAAATATGTCATGTAAAATTCAAATGAACCTTACTACAAGGTTCGGTACATACATTCCCTATAGATATTACTTCTACTTCTTCATTGCTGTTAACCATCAGTTCCTCCTTCCCTTTAATTTAGCTTTATCCTAGATATGAACCACTGCATTGTGGAAGCACCTTGATTAGATGTTCCACTATATAATCCCCAAATACTTAATGCAACTATCGCAAATTAGATTCATAAATTGAAAAGACAAGGAGTTACCTGATGGTCTCAATCTTTCCTTCTAGGCCCTATACTGTTGGTTTCTTTATGTCATACAGACCTTTACTAGCACTGGATTGACCAGCGTCAGCATGTGGAGAAGATTTAGTCTTTCTACCTTTGATTTTAACGAGCTTCATCTTGGCCTTCCCTTTAGTTTCTTCAAAGGTTATAGGAGTATCAAATGCGAGTTTCTCCTCCTCAGCAATAAAATGGGTTATCAAAGTGTTGAAGTCCCATTCCTTATCCAACGAGTAATATATCATCAACAAATTACTAAACTATGGAGGGAGTGTGTTTAGAGTCTGGTGAGCAATGAAGACATTAAGAAGAGGAATGTTTAGCATCTTCAATCTACTGTAAAGATGGATCATTCTCAATATGTACTCCATTACTCCCCCTTCTCCTGTATATCTCATGGAGAAATTCATCAAAGCACTTGTCTCAACATTAGGTGAGACTGTGTACCTCTGGGAGACATTACTAAGAAACTCCTTCGCTATGTTTGTGTTTGGAAGTCCACTTAGCATATCGTCAGGTATGGATCTCTTAATGATCATCAATCATAATCTATTAGATTGATCCCAGGCTTCATAGGCTGGTTTATGAATTATCGAGCTCATGGATGTAAGTGGACATGGCCTATTCGTCCGTATGGCCATATCAACTTTAGCTATCTCCATAGCATTCAATAATCCCCTGTCCACTTCCCCGTATTGAAACTGGTCAGGTTTTCAATGGTGACATTGATTTTGTTGACCGAAAAGGTGACTATAAAATAACAATGTTTCAATCAGCACAAATGTAGGATAACAACGATACTCAAAGACATTGAATAGTATCTTTACTGAAAATCCGTTCACATATATTATGAAACACCTTTGGGCTGAATACATAATATATACAATTAGACCTCCACATAAAAGTGATTAGAGTACAAACTATCAACTCTTATGACACTACCATCTTTGGGCAAATAGATCACTTGAGCAATAACTTTCCTCCATCTAATGCCTTTATGCACATCTCAAAATGTCATGTAAGGCCAACACCTTTGGGTAGAATAACAAAACATAAAATCAAAGACATCCCCCAACATACAAGCAGAATAATTCAAAATACTGACTTGAAAGGTCACTTTGGTGATTACGTCCTGATCAACACTTAAAAATTCTACAAACACAAGGGATATATCTTTATGTTATCCTCACATTCTTTATGGGCATATGGTATATGACAATGTAACATCAACAAATGCAAAAATTCGAATGCACAGCCTCATTGTCACACACTCGTGCTAAAGGCATTCTCTGAAAACTTCATTTGAGACTTTTGCAAAGAAAAAATCTCAGTAGAGCGACTATCGTGCATCACTAGACACTAAACCGATCACCCTAAACACAAGAACCTCATGTATCTCCCTTATGGCAAGTTTGTTGCACAAAAATTCGCTCAAAAATAGCATTAGAATGTCTTAATTCCTTTTCTGAGCGACTATTATACAATCCCGAACACTGAGCAGGAGACCTGAAACATAAAAACTTGAATTATGTCCCTCATATGATGTCCGAAGCATAAAAGTTCACTTGAAATCGGATTCAGAATACCTTAATTTCTTTTCTGAAGCTAAACTTTAATTTATTACTAATGTAATAAATCCATAAAAATTAAAAAAAAACTCATTTTATGAATTTCTCGAACCCATAAACTGATCTAAAACACCCCGGGGAATCCTTACAGGAAATCTAAAATTTTTGTTTGTTTTTTAAATTACTGTAGCGATTTCATACGGTCGACGTCAGTCAATTCGTCAACAGGTGATGACAGCCGTACGTGTCGCGGTGGGCACGAGTTGAGCACCCGCCCATGTCAGACGTGCACGTGCCAATGTCGGTGGGCACATCTACGCGTCGCCATGCGTGCATGACACGTACATCTAACTTGCACATGCGCTCGACGTGTTGAGCGCCTGCGCGCACTATTCACTATCATATAGACCCAATGATGAGGCACACCTTAGCCGAAAAAAGGTAATTTTTGGCAAGTTTCGGGTCAGTTTTTTATGCTCCTAGGCTCTTTTTCACCTCGTTTCTCAAGGCTAAATATATATATACTACTTTCATGCAATAAAAAGCAAGAAAAACTAAGAAACAAAAGTTAAATCTCCGAAAACCTTATGGATAGAAAATCAAAAAATCTTCGTTTTTAACCACCCGATCACGTCGCTGCTCTGATACCACATGTAATACATAACAGTACCTTAGTTACATATGTCGAATTGAACATGAAAGGGAAAGAAAGGAAGAAATGCAGAAAATACCTGATTTCAGTTCTGTAACTTTAAACGAGCTTTTCGAAGCTGAAATGAGCATGAATCCACCGCCATCTTCATGGGAAATGCTCTCCGGGGTGCAGTAAGGTCTTTCTGCAATTGTCTCAAAATGTCAGCTCTCTTAATGGGTCAAAGAATCCTTATGCTTATGATTGAATATATGAGCAACTGTAGGAGACCTTAACCTTTATATATAGCATCCATATCGAGCTTCCCCATCATAAGACCGATATAGGTTTGGTCCATACTGATTGAGATCAATTTTTCATATAGACTTCAACTAGATCATTTATTGGCCACTTTAGTATCTCTATCTGGATCAAATTATGTAACTTAACCGATAAGTTATTAAAAAACCAAAAAATGCAATTAATAGTTGTCCAACTTTATGAGAAAGGAAAAAATTGTCCAACAGTTTAAATTAAAGCCCTACACTTCTATTGCACGACCATAGTGGAGCTTGCTAGAAAAAGAAAAAATAAGCAGCTACACAGAAAGATCTTTAAGATAATTGAAGCGTTGGGCCCCCAACGCTAACAGAAACATAGAATTTAATCAAAGTGCTCCTCTTGCGCTAGATTTGGCCATCTGAGCAAGTTAGCATTAGTCATCACCGACATATTGATAAGTGGTCAGGACCAGCACTGGGATCCTCTGTCCAATATCAAAACGACATCTTAATTCGAACTCCACGACAAGCAACCCCTTGTCGGTCACTTGGTGTAGGGACCTAATCTCACACCGAACTGACCGTAGTCACATAAATTAGTCTCAAAGCCAATCTACATTATGTAGTGTGTAGTACTTTAACTAATTTGGTTTAAGAAAGGAACTAAAGTCCACAAATTAGTATGAATATCATCTCGTCTTATTTAGTATATATATACTAAGGACGAATGGGATGGACGAATACAAAATTTCATTCCACCATCTATTTCATGAATGGCTACAATTTGCGCTATATTTTTGTTTTTTCACAGTCGTGGCAAATTTTTTTCTTTGTCATGAGGTCACAGTCGTGACTCATGTCATCCTAATTTTTTTCTTTTCTTATGTTTGGTTCCTAAAAGTGTCAACGTTTTTGCATTTAATCCTAAATACACATACCATCTACCAATAATGACCACATTTTTTGTTGAATAAAATGTACAACATAAATTTCAATGTAACTTATAAGTCACACATTATATTCTTGTCACAGCTATTACTTAAATTGTCACAGTCACGACTCATGCTTATTATTAAATATTTTGCAATTATCTTTAAGTATATATATATTAAGCACGAATCAAATGGACGACTGTGCATTTCCATCCCACCATCCGTTTCATCCAACGTCTCTCATTCTTCACGCTTTTCACTTATCATCATGCCTGTGACTTATTAGTCACAACCTTTACTTCTAACTTTTATTTCTTTTCTCTGCAACTGTTTTTACTTAATGTAACTGTTACATGCACTTGACAACCACACTTTTTCATCATCCATTATTGTCCAAGCTTTGTGACTTATATTAATTATTAATTATTAACTGTGATATTAATATAACCGTGATATTATTAAATACTATATACTGATATTAAGTGTATATAAATATTAGACACAACTATGCATTATTAATTATTAATTATCATTAAGTATTATATACTAATATACATCTAGCTCTTTATAATGAATTGCATATTAATTATTATTATATTATTATTAAGTACTATATACTAATATTAAGTATATTATTATTATTATTATTTATTATAAGTATATTAAGTATATATATACTAAGGACTATGAGATGGACGACTACGCAATTCTATCTCACTGACCTTTTCATTGACGACTTGGACTTTTTATTTTTGTAATTGTTGTTTTGGACTGATCATGACCAAGATTTTTCATCCAAGCGTTCCATTCATCCAGCAGCTCCGATGATATTATCAATTAATAATTATTATTATTTAATTTTTAATTATGTTTTAAGTATATATATACTAAGAAAGAATGGGATGGACAAACACGAAATTTCATCCCACCGTTCGTTTCATGAACGACTACTATTTGGGTTATAGTTTTGTCACGGTTGTGACTTAAATTGTCACAGATGTGCCAATTTTTTTCTTTCCTTCCACTATATCATTTTCACAGTTGTGACTTAAATTACCATAGTCGTGACTTATGTCATCCCAATTTTTTTTTCCTTATGTTTTATTCCTAAAATCGTCAACGCTTTTGTATTCATTCCTAAATACACTTACCATCTACTAATAACGACCACATTTTTTGTTGAATAAAATATACAACATAAATTTCAACGCAACGTATAAGTCACACATTATATTCTTGTCACGACTGTTACTTAAATTGTCACAGTCATGACTCATGCTTATTATTAAATATTTGACAACTATCTTTAAGTATATATATACTAAGAATGAATGAGATGGACAAACACGAAATTGCATCCCACCGTTCATTTCATGAACGACTACGATTTGGGTTATACTTTTGTCACGATTGTGACTTAAATTGTCACAGTCGTGCCAGATTTTTTCTTTCCTTCAACTATATCATTGTCACAATTGTGACTTAAATTATCAAGATCGTGACTCATGTCATCCCAATTTTTTCTTTCCTTATGTTTTATTCCTAAAATCGTCAACGCTTTTGTATTCATTCCTAAATACACTTACCATCAACTAATAGCGACCACATTTTTTGTTGAATAAAATATACAACATAAATTTCAACGCAACACATAAGTCACACATTATATTCTTGTCACAACTGTTACTTAAATTGTCACAGTCGTGACTCATGCTTATTATTAAATATTTTACCACTATCTTTAAGTATATATATACTAAGAATGAATGAGATGGACGACCACACTTTTTCATCCCACCGTTTGTTTCACCTAACGTCTATCATTCTTTACGCTTTCGACTCATCGTCACGCCTGTGACTTATTGGTCACAACCATTACTTCTAACTTTTATTTCTTTTCTCTGTAACTGTTATTACTTACCGTAACTATTCCATGCACTTGATGACCACACTTTTTCATCATCCATTATTGTCCAAGCTTTATGAGTTATATTAATTATTAATTATTAACTATGATATCAATATAACCACGATATTATTAAGTACTATATAATGAAATTAAGTATATATATATATATATATTAGTCACAACCAGGCATTATTAATTGTTAATTATCATTAAGTACTATATACTAATATTATATTTATATATATATATATATCTTAATGGCTGACTAATAAGTCACAACCGTCAATTGCATATTAATTATTATTGTATTATTATTAAGCACTATATACTAATATTAAGTATATTATTATTAATTATAAGTACATTAAGTATATATCTACTAAGGACGATGGGAGGACGATCACACAATTCCATCTCATCGTCCCTTCATCGACGGCTTGTTTTTTATTTTTTGTAATTGTTATTTTGGACCGATCACGACCACACTTTTTCATCCAAGCGTCCCATTCATCCGGTGGCTTTGATGATGTTATCAATTAATAATTATTATTATTTGATTGTTAATTATAGTATATATATACTATGGATGAATGGGATGGACGAACATGAAATTTCATCCCACCGTTTGTTTCACAAACGACTGCGATTTGCGTTATACTTTTAAGTCAAAGCCATGCCAATCTTTCCTTCCACTATACTATTGTCACGGTTGTGACTTAACTTGTCACAGCTATGACTTATGTCATCCCAATTTTTTTTCTTTTCTTATGTTTTGTTCCCAAAAGTGTCAACATTTTTGCATTTGTTCTTAAATACACTTACAATCTACTAATAGCAATCACGTTTTTTGTTGAATAAAATATATAACATAAATTTCAACGCAACTTATAAGTCACATATTATATTCTTGTCACGATAGTGACTTAATTTGTCACAGTCATAACTTATGCTTATTATTAAATATTTTACAACTATCTTTAAATATATATATACTAAGGACAAATAAGATGGATGACAACGCATTTCCATCCTACCGTCCGTTTTATCCAACACCTCATTCTTTACCCTTTCCACTCATCATCATGCCTATGACTTATTAGTCACAGCCGCTACTTCTAACTTTTATTTCTTTTCTCTGTAATTGTTATCACTTACTGTAACTATTCCATGCACTTGACGACCACACATTTTCATCACCCATTATTGTATAAGCTTTGTAACTTATATTAATTATTAATTGTTAACTATGATATTAATATAACCGTGATATTATTAAGTACTATATACTGATATTAAGTATATATATATTAGTCATAGCTGTGCATTATTAATTGTTAATTATCATTAAGTATTATATACTAATATTAAATATATATATATAACTCTTCACGATTGTGACTAATAAGTCACAATTGTGAATTGCATATTAATTGTTATATTATTATTATTAAGTACTATGTACTAATATTAAGTATATTATTATTATTATTATTATTATTATTATTATTATTATTATTATTATTATTATTAAGTATATATATACTAAGGACGATGGGATGGACGACCACACAATTCCATCTCACCGTCCCTTTCATCGACAGCTTGGATTTTTTTTATTTTTTGTAATTGTTATTTTAGACAGATCACGACCATGCTTTTTCATCCAAGCGTCCCATTCATCCGGTGGCTCTAATGATATTATCAATTAATAATAATAATAATTTAATTGTTAATTTTGTTATCATTAATTATTAATTATTTTATTTAGTTGTCAATTGTGTAATTATCATTTTAATTATTATTAAGTATATCCTATTAAAGGCAAGGTTGCGAGTTGTTCAGTCACCACTGTCCATGTTACTATTCATTATTAAATATTATTAATTATTTATTACTTATGTGATTAGTGCTTACAATTTATTATTAAGTTCATAATATTGATTATTAATTCCTAATTATTATTAATTGAATATTAATTATTTTATTAATAATTATCAATTATTGTTAATTAATTTTCAATTATGAAATTATTTATTTTAATTATTATTAACTATATCTTATTACATGCATGCTTGTGACTAAAGATATTAATAACTAATTTTTGTTTAATTATTAATTAAGTATATGCTTGCTCAGACTCAAAGCTTCCAAC
>JANSVA010027361.1:0-14516 GCA_025504915.1 Erythroxylum reticulatum | reverse complement strand
TTTAACGATTTTATTTAATTTTGAAATTAAATCAATAATTATAAAATTTAAAATGACTCCAAAATATATAAATTTTAAATAAACGTTTTGATTTAATAATTCAAATATGTTTAAATAAACATTAATGTATAAGCTAAATTTTAATTTATAAATTATTTACTTCAATAAAATAAAATAAAATTTATTGATAATTTAGTAATAAATATTGAATAAGTGATTAAAACAAATTTTAAATAATTTATTTTTAAATTTTATATGACATGTCTTCTTTTTTATTTAAAAGAAAAACAAAAGTAAATTTGTTTTCCTTTGTAATTATCGGTGATCGCACACCTCATTTCGAATTCAATTATTTTTTAATCGAATGATTTAAAGTCTTCATACTCTTAATTGACTCTATTCAATTGTCACGACAAATTACGATATCATACAAATTTTCTAAATCCATCTCACAAAAGTTAACATCCAAAAAGAATGATGTGACGACGTCATTTAAAGAATACCACAAGACGTGTCAATGGACCTTAATTTTGCTTATTTTATTTATTTTTATATTTCATCGATTGGAACATATACTATAGGATATGCCATTCTCATTGAGTACAAACACAAGAGGAATACAAAACTTGCTTCTTAAGCCCAAATGCCAACAAAAATTCATGTAAATCGTGGTCTCCAATAATGCATTTTTTATGGAGCCTCTCTAACATTCACCAAGAAACAAAAAAATATAAAAATTTTATATTTGAAAGAGAGTTTTGAAATAACCAATAAAAGTTAATTTTTTATAATCATAAAATTATGTGTTCGAATAAGAGAATTATTCTCTTTATAAAAATTATTAAAAAAAATTTACGTATATTGATGACCTTCTCCCGACCCTTACAAAATAGGAATCTTGTACATTGAAATATATTAAGAAAAATTTTGTATTCAAATTAAGAGTTTTTATATATTTAATTATAAATAAGATCTCGAATATATATCAAAGTTAACGATTTAATGTTAGATATCAAAATCTGTAAAATATATATTTGTCTTAATTAAGTAAAAAAATTTAAAAGTGTTGATTATGTTTTCTCTAAAATCTTTAATATTTGAAATTTTCACTTGAAATATGTACAAATATAATAATGATAATTTGATGAATTATTGGTAAATTTTAACAATTATTTTAAATTCTATGTTAAATTTCTATTTAAAATTTGATAAATTTTATTATTAATAATACTACAAGTTTTTTTCTTTCAAAAAAGTTAAACAAAAAGATTGAAACTTGTGGGCTTTGACCTTAGCATGCAGCAAAGGTGGTTGTGTGCATTTTAAAGAGTGACTGAAAAAGATTTTAGTGGCAGAGCAGAGCACCACCACTGCACCCACTTTCCAGCCAGGCACGTATTGTGCACATTAAGTCATGTGTCACTTCTGATATCTTTTTAATAGTTTATTTAGTGTGCTTTTTTCAACTATTCTGTTGTTTAAAATATGTACTCCTTGTCCTTTTATGCGTGTGATTTGTTAACAAAATCCCACCAAATATCTTTGAACCATCAACACTTTCGAGTGAGTCTGGTCAGAAGATGGTGGTGGTGGTGGTGGTGGTGCGGCGACGGTGGTGGAGTGTCCTAACTTAACGTTGAAAAGGATGTACAGTTCATGTTGTCAGTGAGTGGAGATGGGGTTGTGTTTGCTTTGCTTGTGGTGTGAGTCAACTTTAAGGCACTCCACACGAAGTGTTTCTAACGCTTTCGTTTTCAACAGAGACACCGAAACCAAAACATCAACCAACGTGAGGCATGGGGGTATCTGGGTTGCCTTTCACTTCAAAGCACCTACGTAAACGTGTTAAAGGACTTTCCTTTAAGATAGTTACAACTAGGGTTAATATTAATATTACTGGCATGTACTTTCACTTTTTTCTTATTTATTTCTTTTATTCTAGTGAAGGATAATATCGTATCAGCGGATTGATAATAAATATTATTGTTGTAAAATAGATAATTTTTTATTTTTATGCAATTTTGTTGATTTTATTAAGTCTCTTTGAGTTTCAAAATTTTTGTTCATTTTTTATAGGATAAAAGATGTAGTAGTTTAATTTTTTAAAAATTAATCAATCTTTACAATTTTCGAGAATATTTTTTATAATTTCCAACTTTTAAAAAATCCTTATCGTATATTTCAATTTAAAAATAACAACAAAAAACAAGCAGTATAAACATGTGTAAGCAAATCAAATATAGCTAATATGGTAATTCAATTTAACTTTTAAACTTAACTTGAATTAATTAAATTTGATTTAAATTAATAAAAATAACATTACAATAGAAGTCTCACTAAATTAGTAATTTAATATAATAAAATATTAATTTAAATCGAACTTAATTAGTTAAGTTTAAGTTTAAAAGTCAAATGAATTATTTAATAAATAATATTTGATTAGTCTCATATATTGTTCATATTGCATATGTTATTGTAATTTTTAATCGAAGTTTAAGAGAATGAGATTTTTTGCTTCTGAAGACTAAATGAATTTTTTCGAGAATTTTAAATTTTATAGTATTTACCTCAAATTTTTTAAAATTATATAAGAGATTTATATCTTTTATCTTTTTTATATTTATACAAAATTATTAAAATTAATAAAATTAATTTATTAAATATATACTGTTTTAATAATATACTAATTATGAATCATATTTTTATCAAGTAATTGTGTGTGTAAATAAAAATCAAGAAATGTAATCTGATGAAATTTTAAATAAATACAAAAATCATTAGAAATTTTGGAAATATACAAAGTTTTAATATAATTAATAAAACCACATAATATTAAGAAACTATAACATACTCAATTCCAATTCGTTACGTTGTATTCCTTTGCTCTTAATACTGCATGTCGTGTTTAACTTATGACCAAAGGAGAACTTTCCCATTTAAGTACTTAACAGTAAAAACAATAAGACAGTACCAATTATGCACCTTCTAGAACGGAAATTTCTCATTGGATTAGAACTATTCTCCTCGGACTATTCCCGGAGGAGAAATTTGCAAGGTGCGGTACATCTGAAAATTAGACCAACACATGCCACTTGTAACATTGTCTTTGATTCGTGGTAGGACAAAGATCTCGTGATGTTGTGTCCAAACAATTGATTGGAGATGGGACTGAATCACGAAGAGTTGACTCTACTCTCTACAGCACTAACTTGTGAGTTCTGTCATGCTCATGGCTAGTGGCATTTTCCATTGGAAGTAAAATTGAGATTAGAAAAAGAAAAGAGAAAGTACGACGGTTGAGAAGAGAAGATAGCGGAGCCGGTAGGTAATCATAGACAAGACATGGTAGTATTAACTTAAAAGGAAATGATTACGAAGTCGTGGGTCAAGCAAATGGGGTGATGACAGATAAAGTTTTGCAGAAACATGACAAGAAATGCACCAAAGGCAAAATCTTGTATAAAATCTTGGTGGGTGGCAAGTGATGAAATGATTTTTAAAGAATTAAATACACAAAAGACTTTTGAATATATATATAATAACAGCTTTAGCATTTAGGATCCTCATCGGCTCCATTGATTGTGATCTAGTCTTGAAGTCTTTTACGTAAAATAGGATAATCCAATTTGATATTAAAATAAGGGACAATTGGAAGAATAATACTTTTTTATTAAAATTTTCATTAAAAATTGAGAAGATTTATATCCGAATCCCTAGCGGATAGACCCACTTAGCTTATTAGATACACGTAAAATGATAGAAACAATAGCGTTCAACAAAGACTTCATTTGACGATTAGGGCAAAACTACTTTTGCCTTTCTCGAATCTTCGATCATTTACTCAATTTGAGATAATGGTTGCGATGCTTTGAAGGTGTTGCTTGCGGTGGTCCTTGGGGCTCCTCGTCTCAGCTCTGCTCTTGCTAGCTACTTTTCTTAAGTATCGGGTTCCATTCCATTCCACCTTTAGGAATTAGGGCAATTTACATGTCGCTAAGGAATTTCTTTATTTTTGCAGGAGGGCGAAACTCGCTAAGATCTCAATTCTTTTGTGAAATAGCAAGCAACTAAAGTCCTAATTTAGGTTTTATGCTTTATTACCTTTCTCGACACCTTCTTCTATCAAACACTGTTGGCTGCTTGGGTTTGATTAATTTGAGTTTTCTTGAGTTTTCTTCATAGGAACAAGGCTTCGCAGACTATCCAGAAAATAACTCATCCATGAAAAAGATACATGATTTAAAGAGTTATAGCTTTCCTTCTTTTCGTTGATAACTCCGTTGTTTAATCCCTTATCCACTGATGACAGGGATATGGATGAAACATTGACTTTACTCTGTGTTCAGTCCAGAGAATATGGGTGATTCCAAGTAAGTCTGTATTGATTATCTCCTCTATTTCCTTTGAAACTACGACGAGTAGTCTGCTTCTGTACTGATTATCTCCTCTATTTCCTTTAAAACTATGACGAGTAGTCTGCTTGTATAGTCATAGGGACTGTTGTGAGTAGTAAATTGGGTTGCATTTCTAACAACGGATAGAGTAACTAGTTCATAGGACTATTTGAACTAGCTATTGCTATATGCTATATTCTCCAAGCTAGAGTCATTCTCTCACTACAATGTAGGTTTAATTAACTGATGATCAATTGCTCCTTTATGCTGACAGTAGTGAGATCTAACAGAGAGAACATCGAAGTAGATTGATCTTTAAACCGTTTGCTATTTCTTTCTTTCCAGATAATATGAAAACAAGTAGCCACTGAGAGTTGAATAATAGTCCTATCAAACTTTGAAAAGTTCAAGTTAGATAATTCCCTTATGATATTAGTGAGTCTATCATAGTTGAAATCAGGAGCACAACATAGAACTTTTTGCCCATATTCTTTTAGAGAAAACACATTCAAATAAGAGATGATTCTGATTTTATCCTCTAGGTTGCATAGGATACATAGTTTAAAGGAGGATAGGAATTTTAACCTATCTAAGGTACTTAGCCTATCCCACGTTGCTAGTCAGAACTGAAAACTATCATTAAGTCTAAAGACCTTATTCCATATTAAAGTATCTCATCCTACTCAGTTTACAGACCTTTCCCTCAACTTTCTGACTTCCTTAACTGTGATCCCTGAAACAAGAATACCCTTTCACAAATATGTATCTTCCCTCCTATGACTTATGAAAAGGGAAATATTCAGAAGGGAAGCCTCATATGAGGAGGGAGTCCAGTTCCTATTTCTTATTATTTCTTTGAGCCTCTTGTCCTTAAGAAACCTATTTAATAGTGAGTTTGTCATCTGGTTTTGTATTAAAGGGTCATTCTCTATTCAATTGTCATACTATAAAGAAATTCTATCTCCTACCCTTAACTGACATGTAATGTGCTGATACATTTCCTTCGTTTTAAGAAGTTAGTTTAAGAGTAAGTAGTATAGGTATTATCATGAGAGAGATATCTTGAGTGTAACATAATTTCCTTTTTTTATATGAATTGTAATGTAAACATAAGAATGATTATGTTCTCTTAAAAAAGAGACGAGTTATTTTGGGATTTTCAATTTTACGTACTATTTAAAGTTATTAAAAGTAAATCCTCCAAGTTAAATGGAGCTAGACCGTCCATTCAAAAGTGGAGTTTCGGGAGATTATGGTCACCTGCAATTGGTCCTTTCAATTCGGGGGGTCCATTAGAATGCATTAAGGTTTGTTGTTTTGTGAAGTATTTTATAAAAAAATAAAATAAAATTCCTATTCCTATTCCTAAATCCATAGCTATCATGCATGCGTTTGCGTGGTGGTGCATCTCCAGAATATCATTTTGGAAATCTTAGGATGCCTTTCAACGATCCCATTATTAAAATGTGGAAGACAGGTCAGGCGGCCCTTATACTTTTTCAACCTCAAAATCAAGTTGGAGTCGACAGACAGAACATAATGTTTTGTCTTCTCAATAATTATTTTTCTCTAGAATATGTTTTTGGGAAGACGGTCATAATGTACCCAGACTATTTATATGATTTGAATTTTTAATTTTGTGATCATAAAAAACAATTTTATCAGTTACTTCTTATCTATAAAACTGTTAAAAGTAAAAGATATAGAAATTATTTTGAAAATTAAAAAACATATATTATTTTTTAATTTAAAAATACTATCTCTTAAATTTACATGAAAAGATAATAACGAACTAAGAATATCATACAAAAATTAATCAAATTTTATTAATACCATAGATTTAATCCAACTTTTAAATTTGAACGGAAAAAATTAAATACTACTTAAATTAATAATTTACTATATTTAATCTTAAATTAATAATTTAACTCAATTTAATTGATTCATATCAAATTTAAGAAGTAAATTAAGTTACTTTATAATTGATGTTCGTGTATTCTATGGTTATTTTTATCCGAAACTTAAAATAAAGAGTTTTTTTTTAGAGAATTAAGCTTTCGTAAAGAGTTTTTTTAAAGAAATTTAAAGATGCAAAGATTTTGCTAAATATTCTTAAGCTAAATAAAAGGTATATTTCTTTTATTCTTTTTTTAAATGATAACACAAGTCTCATAATAATATTAGTTTACATAATAATAATAATATTATAAATATAACCGTATTATTTGCAATTTTTATAGTAATCTGTAGCATAATTTGTAATTTAAAAACTTTGTATCAAGGTTTTAGAAACGATAAATCATTTTACAAAAGCCACTACTAGAAAATACTTTCAATATAGCTTCTGATACTAAGAAATCTTTCTCCTTAATGCTTAGATTTTGATGTCAGGCGGAAAAGCCTAGGATCTTCTGCATGTTTCTTTTTGGCTGATGTTAGAATAGGCAGATAGCCTCGGGTGCATTAGTTTGATGCTTCCCTTCCCTGTCTTGAATGTCACGGACATTACTGTTTTCGTTGCAGCCCAGGGATGGTTAAGTTCTGTTCCTGGCCCCAATCTATGCTCTTTCTGATTTGGAACATGCACTTACGACATTGTATTTAACATAAATATATTCGAAAAAGCGTGCTTTAGATCTCAAGGGTTCATTCTTCTTTCCAGTTTTTAGATTATATGTTTAACTTTTTCAGATCTGGATATGCATATGGTAACTTGAATGTTTAGAAGTTTCTTCGGAAAATTTAACAGAAGAGTCCTGATTCTATCTTTTCTTTTTATAACATACCTACACTAAGAACTGCGCAGAAAGAGAACAAATTAGCAAATACGTTCAATAAATTCATGACCTCGAGCGTCTTTTTCCTTCTCCGACAATTATCAGCGCCATAGCTATCTCAGGCCCCTCCTGGTAGCTAGCTATCAGTTGGAATGAAGATGCACGATTCTGAGCAGCCGTAACTACTAAGCTAAGGCGTGTAAAGATTAAGTGAAGAGAGGCCAACCTCACTTTGACGTAAATGAATCACCGAATCCAAAGACGGGCAGATTCAGAGCCGTTGTGTCAGATGATCGTATCTATTGGGATGTGATCTCTAATTGGTATTCCTGAAACAGAAATGAAAAACCTGTGAACTGTGATGGGTATTCGTTTATTGTTACTAAACATCTTCTTCAATCAATCAAAGTCCTACTGTGCTATTGCCTGCAGGCTACCACTCAGCTACTCTCCCTAAGCATGCTTCTGCAACTCTCTGCCCCAAATTTTCCTGACGCTGTATCACTTGTGCTTTGCCGCTTTTTTCACTCGTGCCAGTTACTCTATGGTAGGATTCCACTTTCACCTGAACTCGACAACTTTCCTCTTCGTGTTTTGCGGTACTTTGAGATGAGAAGAGTTAATCAGGTTGTCCGGGCTGAATGCTAGCAAATTTGGGGTTGTAATGAACGAGAATGCTCGGCCTGGTAAAAGTTCTCAGCGGGCTTAACGGGCAAATCTTAAGTCCAACAACAGCTACTACTGTTAAATAAAAATTTCAATAACACGCAAAATATGAAAAAAATTAATAATTACTTTTAAGTAATAGACAAGCTGTTTATAAATGATTTACATAAAAATCTTAAATTTAAATATTTTAAATAATTTTTTGTATATAATTTTTATGATTAAAATATAGTTTATCATTGAAATTAAATACTTTTATTTTTTAATTCAATAATTATAATTGTTAAATAAAGATAGTTATTTATAAATATTGGTTCAATTTGTTTATTTATTAATCTTTATTTTTATTTGCGTATTTATCTACTTATTTTATTTTTATTATTGACTTATTTCATATTTATTATATAATTGATGCTATTTTTATATTTTAATTATACATATTAATTTAATTTTATGTTTATTTAGTATTATTATAACCATTATATATATTATATTAAAATAAATATTCATTATTTTGTCCGCGATTTACTCGAACATCTAAATCCAATTCAGTTCTCATTAGTCAATAGCCCAAGACGCAACTGTCCGTTGTCCACTAACCCATTAATTGGTTGATCTAGTAGAAAGAGAAACTAATAAGATCCCACCGTTGATTAGTTATACCCCACATCACAGATCCTCATCGTCCGATGATGATCTCATATGATTTGTTCCCACCAAATGTTCAAATCCTTAAGCATCGTTGATGCACTTGACGTTGAAGGCGTGGAAGAGACTGTATCATCAAACATGTCCCAAACCCACCCAGGAACGTTCGCAGGAGTCTTCTATCATCGACGTCAACTTCGCCTCTTCAAAACACAACATTATATATTCAAGCACAAGACAACAATATCTTGTAGTCGAAGTTCATGTTAACTCAAAGAGTCGTCAGCAACAACGACTCCGGCTTTAAACATGGCGTGAAATCTTCTAAGGGATCAAGGAATCTAGAGACTTAGCGTCGAAGAAAGTTGACGACTGCGAATAAGAAAGAGGACGGTGCCGATTAGACAATGAACTCTGAAGAGTACGCCGGAGGTTGTTATGTGTTAATTATAACATCGACCGTAACATGTTTACGAATATTCGGATACAGAAATGGGTGCGAGAAAGATAGACAAGGAGGATTATAGAATGAAGAGAATTAAGAGAATACCATTGATCATAATTTCAGACATAACGTACAATGTTCTGAAACCTACGATATATTGTCTTTAACATTTATCCCCTACGCTAGCATACATGATAAGTTCCCTACTCTTATTGCTAAATGCTGTGTAATACCCTGCAACTCTTGTACTACATCGTTCCATGTTTTAGTGTCTTCGTATTCTAAATTCGCCGTAACAATCCCCTTCCCCTTAACAACCTTGTCAATCAAGTTAATCTCAGGGAAGCGCTTCTGAGGATCAAAAACGTATTCCCAGGTAGCGTTACAGTGCTCCCCATCAGACCATCGTATCAATCATTGCGTGATTGCCCTGTTGTTCCTCTTGGTGATACGTCTATCCAGGATGGCTACAGGCACTCGCTCCGCTGGTGTCAGGAATTCTGGTAACATTGTAGTAATGCGAGACTGACCCTTATGTGCCTTTTTAAGTTGAGAAACGTGAAAATTGGGTGTATCGATGCATAAGTTGGAAGTTCCAGCTTATAAGCTACCTTCCCAATCCTTTGGATCACTTTGCAGGAACTGTAGTATAATGGTGCTAATTTCTAACTGTTTTGGCATTGGAGTGAGAACTGCTTGTATGGTTGTAACTTCAACAGAACCATATCTCCCTCCTGAAATTCCCTGTCCATTCACTTCGCATCCACATATTACTTCATACGATTCTGAGCCATTTGCAAGTGAATTTTGGTGACATTAAGCATTGCTTCCCACTTTGTAAAACACGATCAACTTCTATTATCTTGGAATCTCCTGCAATGTATGGTGCATACACTGGAGGTAGATACCCGTATAAAACTTTAAATGGTGTGGTGTCAATGGAGGTCCGATATTTGAGGTGATTCGCCACAAAAGCAACGTAAATACGTCTTCAATATCTTATTCACTGCCTTGGTCTGTCCATCCGATTGTGGATGGTAAGCCGTCGAGTACTTCAGATTAACTCCTTGTAGCCTTAACAATTCCTGCCAAAACTTGCTTAAAAACACTGGATCTCTATCGCTAATTATTGATTCAGGGATCCCATGCAACTTAAACACATTGTTAAGAAACAATTCGGCAATATCGCTGGCAGTATAAGGATGTTTCACTAAAATAAAATGGGCATACTTTGTAAACCTATGAACGACTACCAAAATCACCGACTTACCTCTTGAAGGTGGTAACCCTTCCATAAAATCCATACCTACCTCCTTCCAACTCCCCTCTGGTATGCTGATCGATTGAAGCAGCCCCAAATATGTAGAATTGTTGTACTTATTATGCTGGCACGTCATGCAATTCTGTACGTAAACTCGCACGTCCCTATCCAGTCCCTTCCAATAGAACATTGCTTGCAATTTTTTTATGGTTGTCGTCGCCCCTGCATGGCCTCCCATGGCGTCTTCGTGACTGATACATATAATTTGTTGAAAAAGGGTTGAATTAGCTCCGATCACCAGACGCCCCTTCCACCTCAGTAACCCTTCCTTCCATTCGTATACGTTAGTGATAACGGTGCCCGCTTCTAGCTTTTTAATTAATCCTCGAATGACGTTGTCCTCCTGCCAACTTCTTTTAATGTCATCTAACAATTCACTCTGTATTTGTGACACAGACATCATCAGCATCTCGACGCTTGTAATCCTCGAAAGTGAGTATGCAGTTGCGTGCTCCTTACCACTGCGATATTGTACCTCAAAATTTTACTTTAGCAGTTTCAATAGCCAAGATTGTTGAAATGGTGTGGACAACTGTTGTTCCAACAGTTACTTAAGGCTTCGGTGATCCATGCAGACAATGAAAGGTTTAGGGGTCAGGTAATGGTGTCATTGTTTGATGGCTTTTATGATTGCCAAGAATTCCTTCTTGTATGTAGACAACCCTTGATGTCTCGGTACGAGTGATTTGCTTAAATAAGCAATGGGGCGTCCCTCCTATCGCAACACTGCCCCGATTCCCTAGCTGCACGCATCCGCTTCAATTACAAAATTTTTGGAAAAATTGGGTAATGCCAGTACCGGAACAGCCGTGATCGTTTTCTTCAGTGTTTCAAATGCTCTCTATTCTTACTGCTGCCAACTCCAATTGTCCACCTTCTCCTTTGTGAGCAATTCTGTCAAAGGTTTTACAGTGGCTCCATAACCCTTAATAAATCTTCGGTGTACCAAGTGATACCCAAGAACCCCGCAGATCTTTAGTATACTGGGGTATCCACCAATCCTCAATTGTTTTCACCTTCCTTAAATCTGTGGCTATCTCTTCTTCTGAAATTGCGTAGCCCAGATAATCAACCTGACGAGCCCCAAAAGCACATTTGTTCCCTCTTAAAAACAACTGATTGTCCAACAGTGTATTAAGTGCCACTGATGAGTGTTCTACATGCATCGCCAACGAGGGACTGTAGATCAAGATGTCATTGAAGAAAACCAAAATGAAGCGGCGGAGGTAAGGTTTAAATAGTTCGTTCATCAACCATTGGAACGTAAAAGATGCGTTGGTCAGATTGAAGGGCATTATCAGAAATTCGTAATGCCCTTCATGCGTTTTAAAGGCTGTCTTCGAAATATCCTCGGGTTGCATGCGGATCTGATGGTAACTCGAGCTTAAGTCCAGCTTTGAGAACTAACTCGCTCCATGCAGCTCGTCAAGTAGTTCTTCGATTAGAGGTATTGGAAATTTGTCCTTCATCGTGTACCGATTTAACTAGCGATAGTCAACGCATATTCTTCACAAATTATCCTTCTTCTTGACGAGAACCACTGGCGATGCATATGGGCCGTAGCTATAGCGTATAAACCCTTGCCTCAGGAGCTGTTAAACTTCCTGCTCAATGATGTCCTTCCGCGTCCCTGAATAGCGGTACAACCCTATGTTAATGGCATCGATCCCATCCTGTAACACGATCGTGTGATCATACTAGAGATTTGGAGGCAACTGACTCGGCTCCTAAAACATTTCTACATAATTAGCCAATACCACATTGATTTCGTCGAACACGCTACCTTGCTCCTCTGTTAATCTCATATGTTGGAACTGGTACTCAATTGGAGTCGACAATTGAAGCATGAATAACTGCCCACTCCCAACTCCCTGTAATGTTTTTTAAAGGCCCTTACAAGAGATGACTCTAGATTTGCTATCCGGACCTCCCTTTAGGGTTACCACCTTCTCTTCCCACCAAAATTTCATTGTCCTTGTTCAGAAATTACATAAGAAGTCTTCCAACCCCACAAGCCATTGGACGCCCAGAATGACGTCGTAGCCTCCTAATGCTATCACCAATGCATCCATGCAAAACGATATCCCTCTCATCGACCATGCAAAATCTTTACAACACTGAGTACATTGCAATTGCAAACCCCCACCCACCATGATTGTTATTGGCGCACTTTCCCGCACTTCATGCATCCTTTGTTTCACTGCCATAATATCGACAAAGTTGTGGGTGCTACCACAGTCGATGAGTATTTGGATTTGCTTCCACTGATGAACCCCTATTAAACCCATTTGCCTGAATTGAGCCTCACCCACAAACCCAGTCATCGCCTGCATGGATATCATCGGACACTCTTCCTCATCCTCACCAACAGCCTCAGAATTATTTAATTCTATCTCCTGATCTTCTTCAGATACCACAAAAAATTGGAGTTGCCTTTTCTTACATTCGTGTCCAAAGGTGTACTTCTCGTCACACCAAAAACAGAGGCCCTTTGCTTGTTTTTCATCGAAGTCCTGACTGCTAACAGCTCGTGGTGCCTTGTATGGTTGTCTAGTTGGAGAACGTAGGGTGGCGGGTGGTGAGGGTAGTAAACCTTCAGCACTTGGTTGACGTGGAAAAGATGCAGCGTGTGGCATTGGCGGCTTCCCACTAACTATGGGGCGAGCAGGTAGTGTTCGATTCTGCATGGAAACTCCTGTCACTATCAATATGGCTTCTTGTTTTCTTGCCAGTGTGTACGCATGATGTAATGACTGTGGTTCGTGTAGTTTCACAGCTACCCCGATTTCAGGTTTAAAGCCCTTCACAAAGAACCCTACTAGATAATCCTCGATTGGAATGATGATTGAACTGGACACAGTATTCTAATACTGTCCCAGTCTGCTGCGACTTCTTAAAACCGCCTATTGGGTCATCAAACATCTCAGCATCAAATCATTGTTTAAAGGCCTTCGTAAACTCCATCCACTCTACCACCTCAGTTTTAAGTCGGTTTTGGATGAATAGCCTGTACCATTCTTGCGCCCGCTCGTCCATGTGTAGAATGGCGACATTCACCTTCATATGCTCAGGAGTGTGGTTGATCTGGAAAAATTGCTCACACCAGTATAACCGCAACTTGACATTAACGCTTTCGAACAAGGGAAACTCAATTCTCCCCAGTCAAATGGAACCGCCATTGTTGTCCTTATCAGGTGGTGCAGGATTGGTTTAAAATGGGGAGCCGGAAAGGCTATTGCCTTCCCTTTGTTTAAATCCTTCCATGGCTCCAAATCCTCTGTCCCATTTATTCGGGACCAATTCTGTCCCCTTCATCCACAATCATTGATTTAGCTGGAGCCCACAAAAATCTATGGTTATGAATAAATGGAACAGAGTAGGTCCAGAGTAAATGGGACAGATGATTTGGTCCCTCCTTCCATGGAGATCATCGATCGTAATGCACCGATGTCCTTCTTTAGCTTTTCAGTTTGATCTTGTACCTGCAACAGTAACTTCTCGCTTCTATCTTGCATCTCCAACAACAACCGTTCAATTTGACCTTGTACCTACAACAGTAACTTATCGCTTAATTACTCACTTCTATCTTGCATCTCCAACAACCACTGTTCCTGCTACCTTTGTGCTTCCATGAGACCTTTCAAAGCATCCTCCAACCTCCTGAATTCCACTCCTCTTGTTCCTTCCGCCATTGATGATCCTAAATTCGACCACCCTAATACCAATTATTATGTACGAGAAATAGGTGCGAATATTTAGATATAGAAATAGGTGCTAGAAAGACGAGGAGGATTATCGAATGAAGAGAATAACATTGATCATAATTTCAAACATAACGTACATCTACGATATATTGTCTTTAACATTTATCTCCTAAGCCTCCATACATGATAAGTTCCCTACTCTTATTGCTAAACACTGCATAATACCTTGAAACTCTCGTACTGCGTCCTTCATGTTTAATTGTCTCTGTCTTCCAAATTCGCCGTAAGAGAGGTCTCGCAGGAGAGTAACTCTGAAGAGGAATTGTCTTCCAGATGGTGTTCCCGTTGCCGACATGGTCAATACGGCTCCGGAGCTTTGTGGACCAATCGATCCACTCAACTGCTTATGTTTGCGTCCGGAGCAGGATAGCAGAAGAAGCCGACTTAAGTTTTGCGCTGAGATAAGATTTTCTCGATTCCATGGTCAGGCTCTCCGTCTCTGTTCATTCCCAGTAAATAACGATTCTCATTTGATCAAGAAATAAGGAAAGAAAGACCGAC
>JANSVA010027351.1:0-14517 GCA_025504915.1 Erythroxylum reticulatum | reverse complement strand
TGACTTTTTTTCCAAATTCTGGAATAAGGATGAAGATGTAGATGGGCTTGAGTTAAATATACAAATCCTATTTTTAGTCTCGTTCTTGAGAAAACCGTAGGTCTAGATGGGCTTAATGCTCTATTTTGCTTTTAAAAATGGCACAATGTTCACAAGAGCTATCTTGGAGCTTCTATTTCAATGGAAAACACTAGGATAAGTAAGCAAAGCTCATTTCTACTTGACCCCTAAAAGGACCATCCATGTATGAGTCAAAGACTGCATACCAATTTCATACTGCAATATGATTTATAAGATCTTGCTAAGATGCTAGCCATAAGATTAAAAAATATTATTGGAATCCTTCATCTATACAAGCTAAGGGGCATTCCTATATTGCCAAAGCATTGGTGAAATTGTTATATTACTTCAAGATTATCACAAAAGTAAATCCTTCAATAGTTATACTATAAATTAGATGTTCAAAAATATTTTCATTGTAGGAACTCATTGATTGCCAGCGTTTCTATTTCGAAGGAGATTGAAGAGAATAGACTTCGTAGGTATGCAAATGACATTGATTTCGTTATAATTTTTACAATGTCAACAATGAATTTGCACACGTTTAATCAAATTTCTTTCAGTTTTTATATCTTTCATTCTAGCTCCGTCATCATCTTCTTTTACATACTTCAGGAAATTCCTTCTTCGTGTTGGTTGAAGTAAGTGATTTTGTTTTTTACTACATTTTTGTAAACTTGGATGTCTATTTGGTATTTGTTTGCGGTTTCTACTTTCCATATGAACATATTACATGGTTGATTTATTTTAGCTTGCACAAACTGAAACTTGTTTGTCGTGAATTAATATAGGATGAGTTTTACTTATATTATTGTTCCAATCACCTTAATTATGTCAATTCGTTATTTTATTGATGCTCTCTGAAATGATTATGTTATTATTTCTTTTCATTTGTGAATTTTTACATGCATGCTTTTTTAAATTATATATGTTAAACTAATATATTACAATAAGTTTTCATATAGAAACTGAATACTTATTATATTTGACACTAGTACATTTTGAATATAGGTTAAATATCAAACTTTTAAATGTTAATTCTCTTCTAACATATATGCTAGATGTCAACTCATAAACCTTAATCTATAACCCGTGATGGAGCTCCTGTGAGGCTTATCGGTGAATAATACCAGAAGCCTAGGAGTCACAACGAGAACTTGTTATCTTGTTTCACAAGCCTTTTCTTAAATGTTTTGTAATCTTTGGCCAACATGAATAATACTAACTATGGATTCACTTTTTCAAATGAACAGTTTCACAGAAATGAGTCATGTTGATAGATCTTGGATGTATAGACAATTAATACCTGATGATTTCATTAATCCTAAATTTGTTGAGGGAGTTGAAGCTTTTATTCATTATGCATGTTTTCAACCTGAATATATGGATGGGCCAAAAATCAGATATCCATATAAGAAGTGTAAACACAAATGTTTCCTTCCTATTAATGAAGTTGATGGGCATTTGCTGATAAAAGAGTTTGTCCCCAATTATTTTGAGTGGATAAGACATGGGGAACCATTGATTTGTAGCATGTCAAGGGATAATTAAGGACAATCGTCTGTCAACTTAAATGAGTTTGAAGGGGGGATAATGAAGTGGACGGTTCTAAAAATCCTTACAAGCGAATGGTTTATGATCTTGCAAAAGGACCTTTACGAATTGTTAAATCGTATCTGGTGTATTTCGTTAATGGATACAAATATCATACGAGATATCATGGTCATAGCATGGCAACAATAAATAGTGGAGTTTTCATATAGGTAGAATTGACATATTACTATAGTAAAATTATTGAGATACTTGAAGTTGAGTACCCTACATTGCAAATAAAGTGATGTGTGATATTTAAATGTGAGTGGTATGACCCGACTCTAAATGTTGGAATAAAAGTGCATACCTGATACAATATAGTTGAAATCAATAACTAAAAAAGATTGAGACAACTTGAACCTTTCGTTTTGGCAATGCAAGCGAAGCAGGTGTTTTATATTCCTTTTCCAAGCCTAAGACAAGATAAGTTAGACTAGTTGACGGTTCGCAAAATTACGCCTAGAGGTGTTTTTGAATCACATGGAAAAAGAGAGCAGAGAATTGAAAGTGAAGCATTTTAGGAAGATGTTGAATTTATAAATGCATCTGTCATATATGACGATAATAAACCTTTGAACGATCCATTTAACGAATATGTTGAACTTTCATCTAGAGAGAATAATGAGCGTCAAAGATCTGAAGAAGAGTCAGAGTTTGATTCTTATTCTTCTGAAAATGAAGATGATTGTAATTTACAATTAAGTAATGATAGCGATTGATTTGTGTTTATAGTTGAATATTTTATTCAACAAATCAAATGTTTCCTTTTCGTGTAGTATTTTATGAAAATTATTTAATTCAAAATCTTAATCAAGGAATGTCGACATGGCAACTGGTTTCAAATGATAGTAATCCATTCCGTTGGGATGAATATGGCAAAATTATCCTAACCAAAGGAAAGAAAAAGGAAGTAAATGTCTCCACTTCATACACTACTAATCGCTTGCCTTCCATGGTCGATCTTCTGCTTCAAGGTGTTTAATATCATTTGGACAAGATTACTTTTCTTATTATCTATATCTCATTTCCTTATATGAAGCTATTATATATATTCACATGTGATGATCTATACTACACGTTGCTTTAAGCTTTCTTGAATCTCGAAGATGACATATATGCGGATAGAGGCGAGAGCGATGTCACAACGATCTATGAAGGATTAGGGAGATTGGTTATTTTGGATAATTCGTCAATTCCACAAACCTCGTCTAGAAATTCACGTATGCATTAATATCCAATTTTGGTTTGTTTAACGGTTTTCTAATATGACATTATCTAACTTCTTTACTGAATGTGCTTTAGGTAAACCACTTCATACTAGTAGTTCATTTAAAGAGTTTGTCTTCCATACTAAATCTGGCGACTCAGTGGCTGTATCCTCTACAAGTTTAGCTATAGCGGAAACACTGTTGCAAGAAGGTGCTTAAAACCCTACACTTGAGGGTAGAAGTGTCGCTGTTTCAATTGATGCGTTTAAACATGCTAGGACTCTTCTCGGCAATCCAGAGATCAAGGACTCATTTACCCTTATCGACTCTAATGTCATATGGAATCCAAGAAAATACTTATATCATTGTGATTTATGGATGCAATACACTAAACTCAGCTTTGTAAGAATTTCTAAAACAAATTTCATAATATATATGTTGCACTGCGACCTATTGAGTGTGTGCGGCTGTTATTCCAATGTGTTCTATGACTTTAACAAATGTTAATCTTCTATTTCCAGGTTTTTACTTGAATATGAAATTCAACAAATTGTCTTATTTCCTTTTCCATATATTGTGTAAAATATTGAATTCAACTTCTTATATTTATAGAAAATTCAATAAACAATGAATTTCAGGTTGAAATATAGGACCAAAAAGACAACGTGATATAATGCAGTCTAGGTTCAGACTTCAACTCGAAGGTGAATACTGTGAAGGTGGACTGTCGTAGTCTGTAGCTGCAACTGAATCACCTCCTCCCCCTCTAGGGCCTACTGTTGCAGATGAGGCATCACCTGATGCTGGTCATGCTACACCATCCTTAGCTCGTCCACCATCCACTACCCCATTATCAGATGCAGGAAATGACTCACTCTGGAGCTAAGGGACCTGATGGAAGAAAATACATAACAATTGTCAATAATTAGTAAGTAAAATCGCATTAAACACTATATGTTTTTTAAGTTATAGCTTATTCGATTTTGCAAATGGTATAAAATAACTTGTTCTTAATTATATTAGGTTGATTCCGTCTGAACCGTGTTCTAAAAATATGACTTCTAAATTTAAGGAGATGATTGATCCTGATAGTTATGTATGAAAGAATATCTCTCAGCCTACAAAGGTTTTTTACTTTCAGGAGTTTAAGGTACAATAAAATTTTATTGTATTTTTTAATTGATTTGTATACATTAATTAGATTAAACTTATCACATTATAAGTTGTCAAAAAAATTTCTTTTTTCCAAAGAGATTTTTTTTTGGATTCTGATTTCGACGAGATCATACATATAGTATGGGAGAGGCGAGCTCATACACGTTATCGTGACTTTATTGCTGTTATACATAAGGCTGGTGTATGGTCATCTTATATTTTAGAGCAAATGTGGAGTCGTTGGCATGAGTATTGGACATCACCTGAGGCAATGTCCATTTCAGGGCATAACTCCACCAACAGACGTGGAGGGCCGAGAGGAGAGAACCTTCCTATACATACGGGAGGATTAATTACCCACCATGAGTATCCAAAGAGACTTGCAAGCATCTAAACTTGACACTTATATTGTAATTGTTTTACTTTGTTGTTTTTCAATTTAAACTGATGACTAAATGTTCAAATGAAAATATGCTTATTATAGATAATGCTAATGATATAAATGTCTAGTGCTATATATGACTATGTTTTGTTTTTTTACTTGTTCAATAGGGGGTAAATATCATAAAAATAGAGGAAACTCTACTGAAATTTTTAAAAATTTCGGTTCTCATATAACATTTTAACATTTTATTCTTATGTAGGAAAAGTCTATAGAGATGAGACCTATACCTCGTCAGCTATTTTTGCACACTCACACTAAGAACCATGACGGTATGACATTCGTCAATAGCTGATATAAAGAATTGAATGTATGTGATATTAATTCTTTCATATTATTTCTTAATAATTATCACTTACTAATATAAACATTACTTCCTAATAGGACCAAATACAAGAAAGCATTCAGTGATAGTCTCAGCATGAACAAGCTATTGATGAGAGTCAAACGTATCTTCATGCAATCGGTGGTAGGGACAGTCGTGGAAAGATCTTCAGATTAGGCTCATTTGCAAACATATTTTATTTACAATCCTCTACGTCCAATACAACAACATCTACTAGATGGTTGCAAGATAATGAAGTGAATGAGCTTCGAGGTCACAGTGTCCACATTGATGGAAAGCATGGCTCAAATGAGACATAAGTTGGAAGAGAGTTGAAGGCAAAGGATAGGATTACCTCAAAGCGCCTTGGATCACCCGGACAATAGGATTGTTGTATTCATTTGCTTTTCATTACAAAGACTTATTACGTAAACTATAATGTTTTTATTATCAATAAAGATAATTTTAACTTTATATCATTGATTAACTTTCTGTTTAAACTAATTAAATATATAAATAAATTAAATAATTATGCACAGATAATTCATAACTATTGAAATTATGCATTTTCTATTGGTAAATTTACCAACAGCTACCGTATTTCTGTCAATAAATTTACTGACAATTTTTATTTGCCATCAGTAAATTTACCAACGGTTTTTATATTGTCTGTCGGCCAAATCACTGACGGTTTTGTCTGTCAATTTATTTCGTCACTAAGTTTTATTACCGACAAAATTTTCGCATTTTCGGTCAGTATTGACAGTTTTCTTGTAGTGGAAGTTATAGTAAAATGTTATAGCAAATTGTTTTAAGGAATGATGCGAAAAACATATTAGATAACTTCCACTACAAGTTCATTTAAAAATGTGATTATGAGCAGTTTCAACAAAGCTTAGGTATTGGAAACAAGTTTATTGATAGGACTGTTTAGCTACTAGAGAACAACATAATGCATCTGCAATAACACAAAGAAACCTGTTCTTGTTCCATTACAAAGTTACGTACACCATGCATCTATTCTTAAAATCTTATGTTATTGTTAGACTAACTTTTGGATATGTACACCATACATCTATTCTGAAAACTTCCATTCTTGTCAGACTAACTTTTGGAACGCAAGCTTTTTAAATATCGCATACTACTTCAGCAAGAAGCAAGGCATGAGACCTAAAACCAGTCTAAATGTGAAAAACTAGTTAGGATATTTATTCAAAAAAGGAGACAAAATAGTAAGCTGACAAGACTTCACCTTTAGTGGTTGTAGGACACCAGAGACATACGGTGAGTGTCTTACAGGAAGAGGCCTATTGGTCATCCTGTAAGTTGCAGTTATTCCCTTCACCTGTCTCAAGTCCTGTCCAACATTTACAAACAAACGAAATTCCATAAATTTGTTAATGAATTAAACTATCTAATAGGCTTTCAAGCTCAAGCATTCCTATCAGATTAAGTGAGCAACCTTTCATGAGAAAGTTTTACCTCGACAGCCTTATCAACCAATGCATCTGTGATCGCTTTAACAGCTAGAGTTGCCAAATCATTCGATGATTTTCAACCTTGCAATATGCTTTACTTTACTACATCAAGAATATCAGCGGAACATGAAGATAGAAGCTTAACTACATGTTCAATATAGTTCCCACAAAGCTCCTTAGAGAGAAAATTAATGTCATGAATAATCTGCAAAACAAAAACAATGTTAATTAAGCATTCACAAGTGGTGCTGATACAATCTGGTACACTGCAAATACAGTTTGCAAATCTGGGTACAAGAATGTAGAACAGAAAATAGAATTTAGATGGACAAAGCATGCTACCGAATGCCAAATTTAGACAAAGACTATAGGGTAATAAACATGCAAACACATAAATGCTACTCTGTCTTAAGTAAAAGATATGGTAGAATCACGGAATAATACATACATAAACAAAATCATCAGGAGCAGCTTACCCATTCAGACCTAGATGTGGTGACAACATTACCAATCCTCCTATCAGCCAATCTAGATGACAACCAGCTCGACTATCTATAAGGCAATAAATAGGAATTTAGCAACGTGGAGCTTATGTCTTTCATGGACATTGTCAATCAAATACATCGTATTTGCTATAAAACATAAGACCTTGAAAGCAGCTGTAAGCGAAGGAACTTGTTAGAGGAAGACAAGATAAGAATGTCTTCTCTCCAACAAGAAATAGCAGGGGCTCTCCAACAGAGTGGCACGAGAGTAGTAGCTGAGGTTGCTGAATCCAGAGCCCCTGCTATTTCATGAAACCTGTGCACATTCAAGAACCATATACTCTTATCAAATACATAGCCATGAGCAAATTTCATATCAAAAATATTTGTAGAAAGAGTTGCCAGACGAACCTTAATGAGAAATAAAGTCCAATATTCCATTGCTTCATGAAATCAGCATAAACTGCCCGTGCTCGAAATTTTGCAACAGCAGATCTGAATGGACAATAGCCTTGCATGACAATTGGATGTCATGACTACAACAAATAGCATATTGGCTCAACATATCACAATAGAATGCCCCAAAACAGTCAAATCTGAACAGAGAGCGGTGAGGAATTAGGGCAGAGAGCGGTGACGAACAGATTGAGAACATATGATTTTAGGGCACTAGCGAGAATGAAGACGAAGACCACGACGATGTAGAGTCGCGGTGAAAATTGGAAGACTAACAGACTATGTGAATTTTTCTCTCAGTTGTGAATTTTTGTAATTAGAACGATGACGTTTTTGGGCTGAGACAAAGTTAGACAGAGCATCCGAACTCTCAGGCCTCCCATACGCCGACTGTCGCACAGCTGGCCTACCTTCATTTTTTTTTCTTCTATACGCGTATGTCCACAGCTGGCCTTCCTTCATTTTTTTTTATTCTTGCATTTGGAGTGACCCCGCACTTCAGGATTTTCATATTCCTACGTCCACAATATTTTAAACTGAACTTGAACAAGGCTATATCCCCTAACGAATAACCATGTCCATATATCGAATGGCAAAGTATATCACGAAAGACGACTACCACGTGCTCCTTAACTGCGTCCTCAATGCCTTGTTTACGACCGAATCTACAAATCACTGAATCTTTGAAGGCAACATGGTCGTTGTCTCCAAAATAGCAATCATATCTAAGATAGAGAGCCCCATCATCTAAAACTTTCGTCAGAGACTTAACGCACACACATAAGGCGACCCTCAACATACCACGATTAAGCCATCGAGAAGGAATGGGGACTTCCACTGAATCACCCATACTTTGATACTTGACCCACTTTGGTATTCTACTTCCGGGATAATGCATATGATATCTAACCTAAACCACAAGAACATAAAACTCAAATTAGTGATCATACCAAAACAAAATAAAGAAGAGAAAAAAAGATAGTTACATGCCCTTGGCTTGTGATATCTTAACAGTACATCTGCAACTTCTTGGCATTCATCTTCATCCAGCTTTAAGCAGTTCCGTAAACAAAATCTCTTCTCAGTGCGTTCTGACTCAAAGACTAGCTGTTTAAGGGCCCATATTTGTTCTAGTGATGTGCAATTGTCAGCTGTTAACCAAATGACACTCGATGGAAGTTCTGGCAAGGATATAAGCCTTTGGCAATCACTTAGATTAATCCATTTCAAGTTTGAAAGTTGTTTGAAGGTTGCAGGGATTCTCTCAAAATTATTTCTGTTTAAATATAAATGAGTTACAGAAGATAGAAAGCTCAAGTCTTCGGGTAATTTCCTTAACTTAAGGCTGCTAAGTTTCAAAGTTTTTAAAGAAGAGATGCCCTCAAACAACCAAGGCAATGTGTGACCTTCCAGATGTACATATTCAAGACTCGCTAAATTAACCACACTTTTACGCACAAAAGTAAGTTTGGGGCAACCATAAATAGTTAAATGCTTAAGCCCTTTTAGATTGCCAATAGATGATGGTATCTCTAAGTGTGTCCCACCACAGCTAAGTCTCTCTAAACTACACATGTTCTCTGAGATTTCAAGAAACTTCTTTAAGCGCCGGCACCAACTCAAACAAACTTTTGTAAGAGATGTTAACACGTCAAAAAAGTTGCTTGGAAGGCTTTCAAGGTTTTTACAATTGGACATGCCTAATTCTTCCAATTTGCCAAGGTGTTCAACTGATGATGAAGGTATCTGTTTTATAGCTGTGAAACTTAAATCCATAAACTTTATGTTGCTTGAAACTTCTGGGAATGTTTTCAAATTTGTGCAACTCTGGAGGTTAAGAACTTCAAGAGCTTCCAGAAATCCAACTCTACTATTTGGAAGATGACTTATGTTTTTGCAATCTACCAAACTTAGGGACGTAACCTTGCCCAATTGCCATCCATATATGTAAAATGGAATTTTAATCAAACTGCAAAAACGACGAAGAATCGTACCAAATTTTCCACGTGACAGTTGAGATGCCACTAAATATCCTATATTCTCATCCTGTAGTTAGCAAACAGAAAAGGGATTAATTCTCATCCGTTGCTGCTTTCAAACTTATAAGAAAATTAATTATATGAAAATATAAGGTATAAGATAAGTACCCTGACTTCTTCCTGGAATTGTTTTATCTTGCTATTGGGTAATCTAAGCACAATCAGATGGTTTGGTCGAAAATTGCTTGGAAAAGATTCCAATGGATATCCATCCCAATGACAATATGTTAGGTCATTTGGAAGATAATCAAGACCTTGAGGGAGACGTACATTACTTTGCTCTTCAAAGCATCCGTATGATCTATTAGGCACATAGAATTTGAGAAATTTAAGATTAGCTGTTTTCATGAATACTTCTGGATTTAAATCTATCTCGGGTATTTTAGACGCGTCCAACATTATGCTTTCCACTGCTTCTGTTTCCTAACAAATAACAATCAAATATTTCTTTTAGTAAAAAAGAAATTACAAAAGATTCTCAAAATTATATTATAAAAATAAAAGGGATGTTTAAAATATCCTTACTTGAAAATCATAAGTTCAAAGTGCTGCAATGTATATTTTCTTAAGAATCTCATATAGAAAGCAAGTGACTAATTTTACCTTGTCCTGTGCAAGAACTTTAAAGACATCTTTTGGATCCCATAATCTGCTACGTTTGTTTGGATATTTAGATTCTTGACGTACAATTTCCCTTCTCATTTCTTGCATTAAGTCATGCATGTCTAATGTGCTTTCGAAAATGGTCACAAAACACTTGTCGACCAGAACACTTACTATAATATCTGCATCAAACTCACAGCTTTCGAACATTGGCATTACAACATCTTTGTTTTAACCTTTGAAGAAACATGCGATATGAAGAAAGATATCTTTCTCCATCCCATCTAAGCGTTCGTAGCCAATTTGTAACACATCCTGAATATTCTTGTTTGGACCCTTTGGCAACTTTTTCAATGCACTTTCCCACTCTTTTGTCATTTTCCCACTTAGGGAGTAGCCTAAAACCTTCAAAGCTAAAGGATTGCCTTGTGCATATTTAACGATTGAGCTAGACAAGGACTCGTAATCATTTCTGGGATGGTTTTGCTTGAAAGCACTCTTCCTGAAGAGTTGAAGGGCTTCTTTATCTTTTAATGGTTCAACTTTATATAAAAACCCAGCCCTTCTTCCAAGCACCTGCTTATCTCTACCGGTGATAATAATTAAACTTTGTGAACCAAACCACCACAGATCTCCAATCAATGAATCTAATTGTTGCGAGTCATCCACATCATCAAGAACGATTAGTGCCCTTCTACGACCAAGTCTTGTTTCAGGAAATGCATATACATTTGGTTCTTTTTCACTTAGTAGCTTTGAAATGAGTTCCTTCTTTAAATCCCTCACTTTTGTTCCTTCTCTCACATCTTTCAGAAAACAACAACCTTCGAATTCAGATGATGGCCTCTTAAATATGAATTCAGTTATAGTAGTTTTTCCAATACCGCCCATCCCCCAAATTCCTATAATGCAGACATCCTGTCCCTTAACCTACAGAATCCTATTTTTGATTTGCTGAAAGTGTGAATCTACCCCAACCAACTGCTGATCGCCATTAAATACGGTTGATTTCACCAGTTTTTTCGAAACATCTTCAACAATTTCACTAATAAGGATGCGATCTTTCCTGTCAATCATGAAACACTATGATTTTACCTTCCGTTACCAAAAACTTAGAACAACAATTAACTACATACCTAAATTCTTAAACACTCAAGTAATAAGTATGGGTACAACGACATTGATGAACATAATCACCACAAAGTCGAAGAACATGATTCCCTAAAATTTATCATCTAGGATTGACCATAAAAGTTTGAAACAGATATAAAACGAAGCAGGTTAAAAATTTTACCTGAAGTCCTTAGAATCGAACCCACATAGATTGGCAGTCATGATCAACGCATCCCTCCAATTTTGAATCTTGTGAGCGCTCCTGGGATTTTGCTCATGTCTTTCAAAAGCTGTGGCAACATCAAAGGACTGTTTTCTTATATGGGATGGATTTACCTCGTAAAAGACAGGAATGACAATCTGTCCACAAGTTTGATGACATTCAATGATCTTTACAAGCTCATCGAGACACCAAGTGGAAGATGCATAGTCTTTTGAGAAAACGACGACAGCAACATTCGATTCTTGGATTGCTTGCACAAGGGACGGAGCAATTTCTTCTCCTCTTTGGAGTTCATCGTCGTCAATGAAGGTCAGGAGAGCCTTTCAGCACAAAGCATCATAAAGATGGGTGCTGAAACTGCGACGAGTGTCTTCACCCCTGAAGCTTATGAAGACGTCGTACCTCCATGGATGAGGAGACTGGGAGGCCAAAGAAGAAGAAGAAGCAGAGTAAGAAGCCATTGTTGTTGAAGATGAGTATGGCAAAACTTGGTGCATTATTTAAGAAAGAAATGCATTGACTTGAAGTCGTCTTAAGATAAAATGCATAGAAATTTCGCGATAGTCACTTCTGTCTCTGTAGTCAGCGCAGAAATTGTTTCAGTCATTTCGGAGAGATCAGGGGTTTAGAAAGGTACATTCTAGGGATCTGAGTATAATGGCCGACGAATCTGAGAATCTGATCGAATCAATGGTGGAGAAGATAAGCGAGAAGATCCACGACCACAGTTCTTCTTCTTCCAACTCAGAGAAGAAGGAAAAGAAGTCGGAATCTCTGTTGGTGAATTAGAAGATTTATCGGTTGTTTGGGAGAGAAACTTGTTCAGGGGGCTCTTGGTGGAGGAAAAGGTACAAAACTATGTAGTTCCCTGATTGCTTTTGTGTAATATGCTAGAGTTCTTGGTTATACTTTTTCGTATTGTACTAATTTGTTATATGATTGATTGAATCTAAAATTAAGTGCATGTTATGTTTCCATTTTTATTTCCAGTTTTTTAATTTTGTATTTTAATTCAGGAAAAAAAAACCTGAATTTTTTCTTATTTTGATTTTTTCAGTTTTTAAAAATTGTAAAAAGTATAAAAATTGATTTTTGTTTTTGTTTTTTAATTTGATTTATTATTAATTAAATGCATATTATTTAATATATTAATTATTAATAAGAATTATGAAAATTTTAATTTAATATTATATTTAATTTTCTAAAATTAATTATTAATATGAATTATGACTAATTTAAATTTACTTAATAAAATTATTTAATTTTTAATAAAATAAATAAATTTAATTTAACAATTATTAATAAATTAAATTTAATTTAAAATAACTTTAACGTATATGAATTTTGAATAAAAATTTTAATAATTAGAGTATATTTAAAATAAATATTATTTTATAAATTAAAAGTAAATTTAAATTTATTTATTTCATAAAATAAACTAATTTTTATAAATAATTTATTAATAAGAGGTTTAAATAATTTTATCTGATTAAAAATAATTTATCTTTAATAATTAAACAATTTTTTTGTTCAAAAGAAAAACTAAAACTAAAAATTAGAAAACAAAAAATAAAAAATCACAATTAAAAAAATCGATGTAGAATTAAACTTTTATAAGGAATCAACTGAGAGTTGGAAGAGGTCATCATAAGAGCTCACAGATTTTACTCCCTGCACAGCACAACTCCTTGCTTGACTAAGAGAGGTATTAACTATTACGTGATACTATACGATAGCCTCTTTAAATTACTAACTTGTCCACTTCTGTTAAATTAATAATAGATTTAATTTGGGTTTAGCATTAATGGATATTTTAAAAATTGAATACGTTATGTTATTTTAAAAATAAAAATTTTAAATAGGTCATTTTTTATTCTATTTTTAACTTTTCGGGTTAATTTAGTTTGATAATTTTTATTATTAAAAATTGATTATTTATTTATTTATTTATTTTTATTTAATAGTATCTATTTTAATTAAATTTTAAATTAAAATATTTTTCTTCATTATTATTTTAAATTTATCAACTTTATTCAATTTTAAAACATTATTCAGAGTTATCAAACACATCAATTTAAGAGTAGCTTTCATGCATTCCTCATCCCACTAATTAGATGTTGCGGTCTTTTTCATGGATTAGATTGGTTTGATGTCAGTATATCAATATTTTATTTTTATATACATAAAAAAATCTGCATGATTCATGATGGTCTTGTCTTGTCATCCCGCTCCAACCTAACAATACCTTTCAACAACTTGTGGTTTACGATTCTCCAATTGTACATATATAAGAAAAAATCCATAGAATACATACGTAGATCATCTCTTCGTTTGTATGCACTCATTCCTTCGGTGGCTTATGAATATGAAACAAACAACGACCAAAGACACGCCACTTCGCGTTAGGATCATGGCGTAGATTTTTATAATTATATTGTAATTAAATATCCAAATCATTCAATGATTTTCCACCTTGCAATATGCTTTGCTTTACTACATCAAGAATATCAGCAGAACATGAAGAAGCTTAACTACATGTTTCAATAGAGTTCCCACAAACCTCCTTAGAGAAAATTAATGTCATGAATAATATGCAAAAAAAATAGTGCTAATTAAGCATTCACAAGAGGTGCTGATACGCTCTGTTACACTGCAAATACAGTTTGCAAATCTGGGAACAAGAATGTAGAACAGAAAAATAGAATTTAGATGGACAAAGCATGCTACCGAATGCCAAATGTAGACAGACAAAAATGGGCACTATAGGGTAATAAACATGCAAACACATAAATGCTACTCTATCTTAAGTAAAAGATATGCTAGAATCACGGAATAATACATACACAAAACAAAATCATCAGGAGCAGCAGAAGTTGCCCATTCAGACCCAGATGTGGTGCCAACATTACCCATCCTCCTAGCCGCCAATCCAGATGACAACCAGCTCGACTATCTGTCAGGCAATAAATAGGAATTTAGCAGCATGGAGCTTATGTCTTTCATGGACATTGTCAATCAAATACATCAAATTTGCTATAAAACATAAGACCTTGAAAGCAGTTGTAAGCATAAGCGAAGGAACTTGTCAGAGGAAGAGACAATAAGAACATCTTCTCTCCAAAAAGAAATAGCAGGGGCTCTCCAAGAGAGTGGTACTCTGTTTCAAGGTTAAGCCATTGGATTCTCCATTCTGAACAGGTACGAGAGTGGTAGCTGAGAGTGCTGAATCCAGAGCCCCCGCTATTTCTTGAAACCTGTGCACATTCAAGAACCATATACTCTTATCAAATACATGGTCATGAGCAAATTTCATATCAGACATATTTGTAGAAAGAGT
>JANSVA010027342.1:0-14518 GCA_025504915.1 Erythroxylum reticulatum | reverse complement strand
ATACTCAAAGATGCTAATAATAATAATAATAATAATAATAATAATAATAATAATAATAAAAATAAAACTAATACAAATACAAATATGAAAAGACAATAAATAATTAAATAATAATAAAATAGTACTAAAATAAAACAAAGGCAAGTAGTAACTAGTTTGCCAACCGAAGGGATCCTCAGTCCTGTATAAACACACAAGTTCTTGTCACAATGGAAGAGCTCACAAGGAAAATACTTAAATGGTTGACAAGAAAGTCTCTGGATATTCTACAGATAGAAAGATTTCCCATGAACCACTTTATACCCAGAGCAAATAAAAACCTTGACTAATAAGGGAGGTCGCGTATGACAAGGGTGTGTGTTAATAATGGGAAAAAATAAGAAAAGATTGATGGGAGAAGATTGTTTCCTATCAACAATCTCCATCCGTCATTACATGCAGGAAAAGGACTGACCTAAGCTACAACTCAGATGGTGATATTCCAATTGCCGAATTCGCAAGTATCCAAAGTACAAAAAGCTATTTTAGTAGAGTGTTAATAAATGCCTTGTTAAATGACAAAACAATTTTCAAAAAACCCTTTCTCTCTGTCTCCCTCTCTCTCACGATCTACAACTATAATAAAGAACTCCAAACTTCACGACATTACGTGCTACGCAATTCGAGCCTTCAAGAAGTAATACAATTATTGTTGCTAACTGTATAACTTAAAATTGCAACTCCCAACTAACAAATGCATCTAACTTACAAGTAGAGATGAAATTACGTTAGAGTAGGGGGACTTTGATTAAACAGACCCAATATATACAGGAAGAAGAAGTAAGACCTCCTAATCCCAAATTGCATATCAAAAGAATTGAAAAGCACAACCGAAGCCAATGGAAGAACATGTATGCAGAGAAAAAGTTTCACACTCCATAAGAAATACCAACTAAATAAAACCAGTGACACCTCCTACCTAGAAAACCTCATTTCTTATGACACACAAAATGGAGAGCTTTAGTAAGTAACTCAAAACGAAAGATACTAGTTGAAAAGCATGTTGTTGCTAAACACCTCTAACACTCAGAACCTCCCACAACTATACATAAATCAATGCAAGAAACTTACTACGTTCAGGATAAACCATAGCAACTATTCACAACATAAATACAAATAACAGACCCAGAGAATCGTGACCTCCCTAAACCTCAAAACATAAAACTTATATAAGAAAAAGTCAAGACTTGCCCCAGAAAGCACAAGAGGGATACAAAGAGAAAGCAAATGAAGTAATGGGGCACTTGAGAGAGTAAAGTAGGGAGATGAATGATATCTTACTTGCACTAATGCCAAAATTAAAATGCTTAATTGCTCCCATACCTTTAATTGTTCAAGACAAAACAACTGTTAACTCCCGATGAGTTGTTGTTATCTCGAAAATTTCAAACCCTCATACTATTTTGGATGTATTCTCGCCGCAGTCCAGAGGTCGCCAGATGAGAGAGACTTGTCTAGGCAACCAAACAGAGGAAAAAACAATATTCTTAAAAGAAACAAACAAGAAAATGAAACTAAACTTGTAAAGGCCAAACGTGGATAAGCATTGGATACAGATACTAGAGCATTGGTTACAGATACTAGCCCATTGGGCTCAGTCAGATACAAAAATCATGGAGCAAAGCTCTACATTCAGAATTCTAATATTAAGACTCTTTCAGACTAGGTACTTTGATCACAACACCTTTATCTGAACATGTATTTTATGAAATGCATCAAATAACAGAATATGCCATGAATATAATTCACTTATGATGCACAGACAAAATCTTATATTCATTGGACCTTAGTCTAACATTCAACTTTCGTTGAGTATTCTAAAATCATTCAGAATTTAGTTGCAAATAGATATCATTCAAATTTCAAATGTAAATAGAATACTTCCAATACATTCCCGAATATCAAACTCTTCAAATCATTAAAGTACGCAATTCACAAATAGTTTAATAATTGGAAGTTAAACAAAATAAATCAATCTTAGGAAGATCATCTAGGTTGACTCATAATATGCTCCAATTTATGCTATTGCCTGGATGGTCCAGCAATGTCTAAAGGTCGTCCGACTTGAGCATCTAAAATCATACAATTCACACATAATTCACATTACATAGTCGATTAATCAAATACTTATTCATTTGTGCACATATATACATATTTCATGTCATTGTATGCTCAATGACTATCCTCGATATTTTTACTTTATTCACATCTCATGATCATTTATGCTTCAAAACTCATATATGTCTAATATGAACTTAGGTTTACACCTCAATAATACAAATTTATTCTAAGTTCATCGCTCAATCATGCAATAAGGTTCATAGCTCAATACATTTTATTATTATAAAATCATCAACCAATCATTTATTAATCCTTTCCTATTGAATTCAAATGACAATAAATTTTGGAAGAGAGGAAGGCAATATGATAGGAGCTTGTGGTTCAAATTTCTCAATCGAAGGTCCAAAGAAGAAGTTATGGTTAAAAGAGTGAAGGGTGTCAAAAGCTGTCAAACAGTTGTGCACCTTAACTGTCACGATTGTGCACTTCCTGATGCTTCCTCTCTGTAATGATCATGTTTATGTATGATCGTGCAACCACCTAATGTCCCCTTTCTGTCATGATAGTGCTTGTGCATGATCATGCACTACCTCTTATTTAACCTTCATTTCAACTTTTTTCAAAACAAAAATTTGGGTTAATTTTTCATGGCCATTTTGATAAGAAAAATGAAGTATTTAGGCAATATATTCTTCTAAACAAATGTTTCCATATGTATTAAGTTTCTAATAAACTCAAAGTCATACAATTTGGTTCGGTATTCTTCAATTTATACTCAAAATACTATAGACTATTCTCAAAAAGTGTTAAAATCCAAAACTCAACTTCAAGCCAAATTTTGAAACTCTTAGAGATAGATTTAAATTTCAATTCCTTCATGAAAAACATATACATATGTCTCTAGTTTAATATAAACTTTAAACAATCCCATTTAGATGTCTACATATCAAGTTATATCCAAAATACTGATTCATATTTAGTGAAAACACCACAACTAACATATTCCAACAATTCTTCTTTCACTTTTTTAGACCTTTTTACACTTTATACCAAAGTTAAAACAACCTCTTTATAGTTCATCAATTATACCTATATTAGGCCTGAATCACACTCCAATTTTGCATTAATAACATCTCCAATTTCAGTTCAAAATTATTGAACTGATAGCTCACAAATCCTAGTCTTTGGTGCATCAAAAATCAAACCAGAAACTATTACATTCATTTCATTCCAATTCAAGCATGATTCACATACTACAAAGCATGCCATAAAGATCAGATCGCCACTTACATATTAGGCCAACAATTCAGCTAAAAAATACAGATTATACTAGTCCTCCAAGTAGGAAAAATTTATTACAAACTCAAGGTGAAGATGAGCTAGTTTCAGTAAAAACACAAGACAATAAACAACTAGTTTTTTGGCTGTTTTGTGAAAGGTTAAGGTGTGAATTTCGTGTACCAATTTAGCTAGAATAAAAACAAGAATATAGAGAAAAGTTTGAAGCAATTTTATTAGAGCAAGGTGAGGAAATAAACATAAATGTTGCTGCTGGAATTTGCTTCATCAATATGCTAGGTGTCAATAACTTACAAGGACATATGTCTTAAGGCATGCTAGCCATTTGTTCAACAATTATGCTGCCACTAATCCATTCATTATGCTGCCATTTTTCACCCTTTAATCAGTCCACATTTCTCATTATAATTGGTCCATTTTCAATTAATTACTAGTCCATTTGTCACAAATTTAATTGTGCCAAATGTCACTCAATTTTAGACTTAATCACCATTTTTTCATCTATCAATTTATCCTAGCACTTGGCATTTTTCCTAGTCCAAATGTACATTTAATCCGTCAATTTCCTAATCCATAACATTTAATTCTAATTTTCTAATTGAAATCCAATCATACCAAAATTCAAGATAACAAAAACACAATTCACATCATGTTCACTTAACTCTTTCCATACCCCGGGGTATGTCAATTGAGTGCATATGCTAACTTGTAATGTGTACAAATATCAATTCATGTATTAATTCTAACATTCTACACACATATATAATACTTAATCTAGGGTTAAACCTTAAGTATATACTGGAAAACAGGATATTACAATTCTCCCCCTTAAGAAATTTCATTCTCGAAAATCTTACCCAAATGGTCAAATAGGTAGGGGTACTAATTTCTGATGTGCTCCTCTGTTTTCTACGTGGCTTCCTCACTCGAATGATTCTTCCAAAAGACTTTCACTAATGGAATCACTTGGTTCATTAGTTTTTTATTCTAATAGCCAATTATCTTTATCAGTTCTTCAACATAACTCAAATTACTTGTAATTTCAACTTCCTAAACTGGTAACACATGAGTAGGATCAGATCGATATTTCTTAAGCATACTGACGTGGAACACATTGTGAATCTGAGACATCTCATCTGGTAAGGCTAACTTATAAGTCAATGGTCCAACTCTCTCAATGATCTCATAAGGATTAATGTATCTAGGACTTAACTTGCCCTTTTTACCAAACCTTAGCACTCCTCGCCAAAGCGATACTCTCAGAAATATTTTATCTCCAACTGGATATTCTATGTCCCTCCTATATTGATCCGTATAACTCTTTTATCTATCTTATGCCACTTTAATTCTACTTCAGATCAATTTCACATTATTCACAATATCCTGAATCAATTCTTGGCCTTCAACAATTCTTAGGCTCTCTTCATGCTAACATAAAGGTGATCGACACTTCCTCCTATATAATGCCTCATACAGTGCCATACCAATGCTACTATGATATTGATTGTTATAAGCAAATTTAATCAGAGCCACATACTAATCCCATGCTCCTTGAAACTCCAATACACAAGCCCTTAGCATAGCCTTAACAATTTTAATCATTCTCTCACTCTGTCCATCTATCTGTGGATGAAATGCAGTATTGAAGTTTAACTTCGTACCCAATGCTATCTGCAGATTACCCCAAAATTTTGAGGTAAATCTAAGATCCCTGTCTGATACAATAAACACTAAAACTCCATGTGAACTCACTATGTCATTCACATATCTCTAAGCTAATTGATCTAGTGAGTTATTCTCTCTCACTGGTAGGAAATGAGCTGACTTGGTCAATCTATCAATAATGACCCAAATGGCATCGTGTTACCTCGAAGTCCTCAATAAACCCATAATAAAATCCATTGTGATTCTCTCCCATTTCCACTTGGGAATAGGCAAGTACTGTAACACACCAACTAGAGCCTGATGCTCAGCTTTTATTTGTTGACAAGTCAAACACTTAGTCACATATTCAGCCACTTGCTTTTTAATCCTTGGCCGCCAAAAATGTTGTTTCAGCATGTTATACATCTTAATCGTACCAAGATGCATAGCATAGGCTACTACATGTGTTTCCTCCAAAATCTCTTTCCTCAAATCATCAACATTGGGCAAACATAATCTCTGATTTAACCACAATGTATCATCTCTCAATTCAAATTCAGAATCCATATTCTCTTTCAACTTCTCAATTAACTTCACCAATTTTGGATCTCTGTTTTGAGCCTTTCTAATTCTTTCATACAATACAGGTTTTAACTTCAATGAAGCTATCAATATTTCATTCTTCCCTAAATTCAATTCAACATTCAGTGCTCTCAATTGAGCTAAGCTCTATAACCTCGATAACTGTACTTAAACCATACTACTATTGGACTTCCTGCTTAGTGCACCAACTACCACATTAGCTTTGCCAGGATGATACTCAATTGTATAATCGCATTCTTTCAATAATTCTATCTATCTCCTCTGTCTCATATTCAACTCCTTCTAACTCAACAAATATTTTAAACTTTATGATCAGTAAATACCTTAAAAGTTTCACCATATAGGTAGTTTCTCGAAATCTTCAAAGTAAATACTACAATAGTAAGTTTTAAATCATGTATTGGGTAATTAAACTCGTGAGACCTCAACTGTCTCGATACATATGCTATTAGCTTGCCATATTGCATCAGTACACATCCTAAAACCTGGTGTGAAGCATCACTATATACAATATATCCTCCAGATCCAAATGGAATAGCTAATACTGTTGTTGTAGTTAACCGATGCTTTAGCTCCTTAAAGCTTCTCTGACAATCACCATTCCATTTGAAAGGTACATTCTTCCTCAGAAGTTTTGTCAAATAGGCTTATATTAATGAAAACCCTTTGAACCTTTTGTTATAACCAGCTCATCCAAGGAAACTCTGAATCTCAGTCATATTTTTCAAAGCTTCCAACTTCAATATTACTTCTATTTTCTTTAGGTCTACCTATATGCCTTGCTAGATCCAATATGACAAAGAATACTACCTAATTAAGCCAACATTCACTCTTAATTAACTTGACATATAACTGTTTCTCCCTCATTATTTGTAAAACCAATCTCAGATGTTCAAAATGATCTTCTTCACACTTCGAATACAATAAAATGTCATCAATAAGCACAATCACAAAATGATCTAAATAATGTTGAAATAACTTATTCATCAAAGCCATAAAAGTTGTTAGGGCATTAGTTAACCCAAATGACATAAAAAAAACTTAAAGTGCCCATATCTCTTTCTAAATGCACTCTTCGATATTAGCCTCTTGTATCCTCAACTGATAGTACCCTGATCTAATTATAACTTTGTAAACACCTAAGCTCCTTGCAATTAATCAAGTAAGTCATCTATCCTCAATAGAGGATTCTTATTCTTCACTATCACCCAATTCAATTTCCTGTAGTTAATATATAGCCTTAATGTTCCATTATTCTTCTTCACAAACAACATTGAAGCTCCTTAAGGTAACACACTGGGTCTAATGAAACCCTTATCCAATAAATCTTACAATTGGGCTTTGAGCTCCTTTTGTTCCACAGGTGCCATCCTATAAGGAGGAATCAATATAGGAGCGGTATCTGGAACAAGGTCAATTGTGAACTACATTTCTCTTTTTGGGGGTAACCCAGTAACTCAATGGGAAACACGTCCGAAAATTACCTAATAACTGGAATATCCTGAACTGTTTGTCAGTATAAGTGTCAGTCACGTAGGCTAAATAAGCCTTACATCCACTTAGGATCAACTTCAAGGCATTCATCGAAGAAATCAACCTGATTGGCACTGCTTGACTAATACTTCGAAACCCTACTCTCGACTATCTAAGGGATTCAATGATCACCTCCTTAGTGTAGTAGTTCATCATGACCCTATGAGCAGTGAGTCAATCCATGCCTAAAATAATATATATCTCCTTCAACTGTAGTATTATCAGGTCAACCTCTAACTCTACCTAATCGATTCGTGTGATACACTCCTTACATGTCTTCCCAATCACTGTAGTAATACCTACCAAAGTACTCACTACCAAACCACATTTTAGTATCTCTTTCTCACAATGCAATCTAGATGCCAAATGCAATATGATAAATGACTGTGTAGATCTAGGATCTACCAATGCAAATGCTTCAAAATTAAAAACATTCAACACATCTGCTACCACATCTCGGGAGTTCTATGCCTCCTATCTAGTAATGGCATAGACCCTAGCATGAAACTGTGGTTGGTTACTTCGCACCTCAGTCTTGCCATAAGGCTCTGCTGATTGTATCCTACATCTACCTCTTCCCCTCTATACTAATCCAATAGCTCTACTATGCTAAACTATTGTCTTAGTAACCGTTCCTCTTCTTATTCCATATTGTGGTCCCAAAGTCTGGGGACAATCTCTTCCTACCTCTACCTCTTCCCCTCTATACTGATTCGATAGCTCTATTATGCTAGACTGTTGCCTTAGTAAATGTTCCTCTTCTCATTCTAGACTGTGGTCCCAAAGTCTCGGGATAATCTCTAATCTGATACTCAACACAGCCACATCGAAAACAAGCTCCCAATAACCTCCAACACTCACCACCATGCTTCTTACCACAGTGCTCACAATTAGGCATCTGCTGTGATTGCTTAGTGGGCACTTGTCCTCTACCTTTACCAATTTGAACAAATTCACCTCTTGGTCGAAACCTAGCTTGTCTCGATCTAGCCTAAAATCGAGACGATCTGTTCTGACATTTACTAAAGCTTCTACTAGAATCAGTCTGAGATTTATTCTGTCTTTTCACTCTAGACTCCTGTGTATACTCTCACTAACTATCCTTTAACAACTGTTCAATTCTGATCGAGTCCGCTCAGAGTTCTGTAAAACTACCCAAATTAGAAATAGCCAGCCTTGTTTTGATCTCCATATTTAACCCATCTTCAAATCTCCTACACTTGTCCTCCTCAGTTGGGATTAATGCAATTGCATACCCTATTAATTCATTAAATTTTATTTCAAACTCTGCTATTGAGAGACTTCCTTATTTCAGATCCAGAAATTCTTTCCTCTTTCTATCCAGATAAATCTTTGGCATGTAATTCTCTTTAAACACCTTCAGAAAATCTTCCCAAGTCAAACTACAAGGTCTGGTGGCACTGCCTTGTACAGTCTTCCACCACTAACATGCTTGACCTTGCAGAAGTGAGACTGCATAATCAAATCTCTCATATGACTCACAATCTATCTGATCAAACACTCTTTTAGTTCTCTCAAGCCAACTTTCTGCCTCAGTAGGGTTTGTACTTTCGTAGAAGTCTACAACCCCTACTTTCAAAGCTTATTATATCTCCTTTCCCTCCTCTTTGGGATTCTCGGAGGTATTTGTGCAAACTCAAGTACAGGAGACTCTCTATTGGCTCCTACAAACTCCATGTCAACTGACTCTCTAACTTGATCTCCTATAACAGATGACCTATTAAAAAAATAGTTGTGATCACTAATAGAGTCTCTCACTATTTATCATGTCTCAATACTGTTATATGTCCCTATGGATGTCAAACTGTGTTATGATAACAAAATTGTAACATCCTACTACTATAGAGTATATACCCGAACATCTAGAGGACATTTAAGTACATATCCTATGATAATGGTATGTTAGAGAAAACATAAACTCTTAAATGGCATCATAAAGGATATCAATACTTAAAGCCTCATCACTTCATTTCATTCATTAATAAAAGTTTACATTTGTAGTCATTGAAACAAATACTTACAATCCTTTATACAAAAGTTCTATATGTCAAAGAAACTATAAAATACAATTTATAACTCCTCTAATGTCAGCTGATAGACCTTTGAGCCATAACTTAATCCAAAATGTTCCTCTAAAAAACGTTAGGAACTAGGTCTCCTGTCTCGTACCAAAAAAGTCACGTTGTAATTTTTGATGAGTTTTGCGAACTTAATGAGTGAACCATCATTGATGATCTCTCTCAGACCAAATACACAAATATCACACATTTTGCATACATTCTTTCAGAACATGTATAACCCAATCAATCACATTATTATGGCATATCACATTATCATCACAATTTCAAAAAAGATTTCATAATCATATATTTCATAATCATAAATATACAAATGCAGATGAAAATGAGTCTCTAGATTCATTATTATTTGTTGTGACCGAGCTCCTTTCAGATACAGGTATAGATATTAGCCCATTAAGCCCAATCAGATATAGAAATCACGGAGCAAAGCTCTATGTATAGAATTCTCAGCTTAAAGCTCTTTCAGATTAGCTACCTTGCTCTCCATGCCTTTATCTGAAAATGCATTTTATGAAATGCATCAAATAATAGAATATGTCATGAATATCCTTCATTTACGATGCACAGGTAGAATCTTATAGTCATCGGACCTCAGTCCGGCATTCAACTTTCATTGAGTATTCTAAAATCATTCAGGATTCAGTTGCAAATAAATATCATTCAAATTTTAGATGAAAATAGAACACTGCCAACACATTCTCGAATATCAAACTCCTCGAACCATAAAGTATGAAATTCACAAACAAATCACAATCAGTTCAATAATTGGAAGTTAAACAAAATAAATCAATCCTAGGAAGGTCATCTAGGTTGACTCATAGTACACTCCAATTTATGCTATTACCTAGATGGTCCGGTAATGTCTGAATGTCTTCCAATTTGAGCGTCTAAAATCATACAATTCATACATAATTCAAATTACGAAGTCAATCAATCAAATTCTTATTCATTTGGGTACATATATACATACATCATGCTCAATGACTATCTCGGTTACATTTCCTTTATTCACATCTCATGATCATTCATACTTCAAAACAACTATGCACCTTCACTATCATGATTGTACATGTGCACGATTATTCACTTCTTGATGCTTCCTCTCTACCATGATCATGCTTGTGCACGTTCGTGCATTACCTCTTATTTAAGCTTCATTCTAGCTTTTCTCAAAACAAAATTTGGGTCAATTATTCATGGTCAGTTTAACAAGTAAAATGAAGTATTTAGGCAATACATTCGTATAAAAATTTTCGTATATGTCTTTAGTTTCTAATGAACTAAAATTCATACAATTTGGTTCAGTATTCTGCAAGTTACTTAAACAGTGACAGAATCTAAAACTCAACTTCAAGTTAAATTTTGAAACTCTTAAAAATAGAGTTAAAATTTAATTTCTTCATAAAATACATATTTATATGTCTCTAGTTTAATATGAACTTAAAATCATCCCATTTTGATGTCTACAAATCAAGTTATGGCCAAAATACTGATGTATGTTCGGTGAAAACACTAAAGCTAACATATTCCAGCAATTCCTTTTTCACTTTTCTATATATTTTTACATTTTACACCAAAGTTAAAACAACCTCTTTATACTTCATCAATTATAAATCTATTAGGCCTGAATCATAATCCAATTCCTCATCAATAACATCTCCAATTAAAGTTCAAAATTATTCAATTGATAGCTCACAAATCCTAATCTTTCATGCATAAAAAATCAAACCAAAAACTATTATATTCATTTCATTCCAATTCAAGCATGATTCATATACTACTAAGCACGCCATAAAGACCAGATTGCCACTTATTCATTAGGCTAACAATTCAGCTCAAAACTATAGATTATACTAGTCCTCCAAGTAGGCAAAATTGATCACAATCTCAAGGTGAAGATGAGCTAGTTTTGGTAAAAACACAAGAAAATAAACAACTAGCTTCTTAGCTATTTTGTGAGAGGTTAAGGTGTGAATTTTGTGTACCGATTTAGCTAGAGTAAAAACAAGAACACAGAGAAAAGTTTGAAGAATTTTGGTGGAGCGAAGTGAGGAAAATAGTAGAAATGTTGCTACTGGAATTTGCTTCATCAACATGCTAGATGTCAATAACTTACAAAGACGTATGTCTTAAGGCATGCTAGCCATTTATTCCAAAATTGTGCTGCCACTAATCCACTCATTATGCATCCGTTTGTCACCTTTTAATTAGTCCACACGTCTCATTATAATTGGTTCATTTGTCAATTAATTACTAGTCTATTTGTCACCAATTTAACAATGCCAAATGTCACTCAATTTTTGACTTAATCACCCTAATTTTTCATGTATCAATTTATCCTACCACTTGGCATTTGTCCTAGTCCAAATGTACATTTAATCCATCAATTTCCTAATACATAACATTTAATTCCAATTTACTAATTGAAATCCAATCATACCAAATTCAAGACATACCAAAACATAATTCACATCATGTTCACTTAACTTCTATGATACCCTGGGACTTGTCAATTGAGTGCATATGCTAACTTGTAATGTGTACAACTATCAATTCGTGTATGAATGCTAATGTTATGCATGTATATGTAATACTTAATCTAGGGTTAAACCCTAAGCCTATACTGGAAAACAGGATATTACAGTTTTATTATCATGTTTATTATCAAATATCGATGTAAAAATTATCTGTTGAGGTTAGCACGAGGTATTCATGCTATTAGGAGTCATTTACTTTCATGGGGTGTGAGTACGAAGGAAGGTGTTAAGGTTTGAGTAAGTCGGCTATGTTAAGCCTTAAGTAAAACTATTGTATCACAATTGAAAGTTGATTAAACTAGGTGAGAACCCCGCAAATATATGCAAGGTGTATCGAATTGCATTACCAATTTTCAATTTTTGATTTGTTCATTGCGTATTTTACTTTTCTATTTGTATTTTTCTGGAATATTTACAGTTGCTGACACAATTGCTTTACATCAAGCAATCAACCAAAATAGCTCAAGTCAACTAAGGCAGAACTAGATTTTGCAAAGCCACATTCTTTGGATTTTTCATTTATTTTTTTTATTTTTATGACTAGCATGCATAATATTTGTTCGTAAAAGAAGCTAAAGGTTAAGATCATTTCATTGTCAATTTTATCATAATTCAATATGGAAATTTCAGTGATATATGAAAGCAGCGTCAAACCTTTTCTACATGTAGATAATTTACCACCATTACAACTCACCCTTCTAGACCTTCTTGCTCCGATAAGCTACACTCCTTTCTTGTTTTTCTACACGATGGACAATTTTAAGCATATAAAGAGTGACCAAATTTCTAGTCACCCAAAAGTTTCCCTTTCAAAGACCTTGAATCTATTTTTATCCATTATCTGTTAGGATAATAGATGTGTTAAGTTAAGAAGACTTCACTTCTATTAATTTTGATAACAATTAAATAATAATAATCTTTAAAATATAAGAACTGCTTTGATAAGTTTGTTAAGTGTACAGAAAAATGTAAGTAACACTTAGTCATCTCAGATGATACACGTCATAACAGACGAAGCGCAAACAACAGACTAAGTGTAAACAACAGACGAAGCTCAAACAACTAACGAAGCAATAATATTGGACGATATAAAAAGGAAGATAATCTAGAATTTCAGATAGTTAATTAGTTGGAGTTAGTTACAAAACTCAACTAAATAGCGATCTTTTGAAGATTTAAGAAACTGTTTTCAAGAAGACAATGGAGACTTAGGATATAAATACTAGTCCTAGTCGAAGACTAAAATATTTTTTACTTACAAGAGAGAAAGTTGTGATTGTACAATACTTAGAAAAAATTATGTATTCAAAGTGCAAAACAAGAGAGTGAATCTTACTATAACGTAAAGCTCAAGATATCTTTCTTAGAGAGAGAAAGAAAAGGCTAAGATAACAGAAAGAATACTTTGTCAAAGAGAACTGAAGAGGCTCTTTAAGGGAAGAAATAATACTTGTAAAAGTTGAAAAGTATAGTGAAATCTCAGACAAACTCTGAGGATTGGACATAGCCTAAGTTTTGGGTGAACCAGTATAAAATCGCGGTGTCTATTCTCTAACTCTCATACTTTAATTTTCTTATTGTTAGATGAGTAGCTAAAGTTACCTGTGATTTCAATACTTATCAATTTTTAGTAAAGTGTTTTTGGTATTCATCTGTTAGTTGTAAAGATATTCAAGAAACTCAAAAGTTTAACAATTTTGAAAAGATTACACAATTCAAACCCCCTTCTTGTGTATCTTGTATACTTTACGTGATTTTTATATTAACGAGTGATTTACTTCAGTTGGTTTCAAAGCTCGGTTTTCAAGAACCACCTTTACAAAGTGAGGACAAAGATTCATGGCTGAATCACATGTTTTTATAGCTGAAGGTGCCTCCGTCACAAGACCTCCTGCATTTAGTAGTGAGGATTATAATTATTGGAAGGATAGGATGTGGCTCTTCATAAAATCCACATATATTGATCTTTGGGATATCATCGAGAATGGACCATACACACTAATGGATGATGAAGGCAATATCATTTCTCATGACAGATGGTCAGCCGATCAGAAAGCTCGATTTCAGTTAAATTCAAAGGTCATGTTCTTTCTGAGTTATGCACTAAGCAAAAATGAATATGATAAGATTCATGGATGCGAAACTACAAAGGAAATGTGGGACACGTTATCCATCGCACGTGAAGGCACAAATCAAGTGAAAGAGTCCAAGATCAGCATTCTTGTACATCAGTATGAGTTGTTCAAGATGAAAGAGGATGAGTCTATTGATGAGATGTTTAGTGTTGGATCCAAAAAAGAAAGCATGCTATATTTAGAGAACCGGTAAATTTCAAAACTTTTTAGAAATCTTATTTTCAACAGAAGCAATATATCCAAATCATCATGCCATTCTATACATGATATGGTACAAGGATAATAATAAACATAAACAAGATAAAGAGTATTACTGACTCCTTTGCTATAGCTTTAATTCCTTGATGCGCGATCCTCTCCTTCTTTTTATATACAAAGGCTTTGCTTTATCAATCTATCTTCTCCTTGTTGTTATATCCTCAACCAATTTGATTTACCTCTTGTTCTCTTAGGACAACTTGGTTAACAAAATCCTTTGGTGGGAAGGAAGAAGAAACACTTTGGAGGAGTATTTTCTTAGAAGAAAGAAGGAAACAATGAGACACTTCTCATACTAAGTTTCGGC
>JANSVA010027331.1:0-14518 GCA_025504915.1 Erythroxylum reticulatum | reverse complement strand
GAATGGTTTGAAGGAAGACTTCGAGCTATTATTATTAAAAAAATGAAAGCTTGTGAGTGACAGAGCCATTATTATAACCTTTTTTTGAAAAGTTAAAAGAATAATTTTGTAGCCCCTAAGAAGTGGAAAAATAAGTTACAATACATAAAGGTAACAAGGAGGAGATGAGTATCCATAGAAAATACATCTTATAAACAGAAGTAACTCACCCTAGTGTATTAGGTATCAACTGAGGTTAACACCTAAAGCATCTCAAGCTAGCTTAATATACACATTACATAACCAACCCTAACCATTACCCATCTATCTAGTTCCTTTTTTCTTCAATATCCTTACGCTAAATTCCACGTATACAAATTCCCTTAACCTAATCACTAACCAATCTAAGTTTACCTATATTCTTTATGAAATGGCTACCCTTTCACTAACATTAATGGTTTTCCTGTTGATTACATTATGTTCCTAAATCAATTGATTTAGTTCCTTTTTGAGCTTATTCCCTAGATTTCTCCTCATTTTAAAAGCAATTTGCATTTTTTTACCTTCTAGATCTTGTAAAGGCATCAACCAAAGATAATCACAAACACCCCATTATCACCTTTGGAGAAGTTTCTCTCCTACAATCATTTCAAGAATTCTAAGCAGTTAAGGATGTAGTTATTTAAGTGACATAATTCTAATGCTTCTTTTTAAATGATAGAGGTAAATTTACATTTGAAGAAGAGGTGGATAAGTGTTTTTTATGCTGTCCTTACACAAGTAGCACCTATTAGTGATGTTTAGAAAGCTTAAGTTATCTAAAGTTGCTACTTTATTACTCACTACCGACCATAAGAAAAAAGCATTTTTAGGCAATAGGTTCTTTCTCCAATTCAGCTTATAACAGGACATGTTTTGTCCACTACATCTTATAGCTTCTCTAAATGAGTAGTTGATAAACTTTCCTAATGAATGCATAAGCTACACTTAAGAATCAGTTCGTTTTGAAATATGATTATAACTAGCAACGACCAACTTTATAATAATAGGCATATTAGACTGTTGGTTAACACATATGATAACACCAACCTTAGAGAAAATTAGGTAATTTCTCAATAACTCTAGCATCATGTGTGTGTTATAAAGGGGCCTAACATTTTTCCAATTTTCAAAAAACATTGATGTTTTCTCTAACTCCAGATTTTATATTACTAGTAAGAGTTCCCTTAAGTTTCAAAATCTACAACAAAAATTAAAAGAATTATAGTTTGCTTATGATTTACCATACACTTTTTTCCTCTCATAAATAATTTTTTATCGATTTTACCCATAAGGATTCTTTATTCTCTAGCAATCTCCAAAGTCTTTTGATCATTAAAACTTTGTAACTAGTATTAATTGGGGTGATCCTTAACCGTCCTTCCATAAGAGGTTTCCAAAAATGATCCCATCCAACTTTGCATTAAACCTATCCTCTTTACGTCCATCACATAAGAATATTCTTAGCACTTTCTTTACTATTTTGGTCAATCCTCTAAATAGGAAAAAATGAGATAATCAATATATATGTAGAGAGTTAAAGACTAGTTTAATCAGTTATAATCTTCATAAAAATGATAGTGATTTATTACACTAGCTACTTAGTCTCCTTTGAATCTTCTCTATCAATGGGATACATTCCCTAAATTGAAACCTTTTATTAGAAACTAGTAGACCAAGATAAGAAAAAATTGTTTCTTAACTTGAAAACCATAAATTATTTAGAATTAATTCAAAATATGTTAAGCACTTGTAAATAATATCATATGGCTTTAGTTCCTATTGATTGTCAAACTTGAAATTTCCTTGAAAGTATTAAGAGAGGCCATATGGATGCTTATTCATCTATTACAAGCTTTGTAGAATAAAAGTAAATCATCCATAAAAGAGAGGTAAAACATTTGAAGTTTCCTGTATTTAATGTAGTATTTAAAGTTAGGATCTAGTCCAATATTATGTATCACCAGCCTTGATATATCTTCTATGCACAAGATAAAGAAATATGAAGAAATGGCATAACCTTTCCTCAGGTCCCTCTCACCTTTAAATAGAAATGTCAGTTCACAATTCACTAAAATAAATAAAGATGCAGTTGAAAAGCATAGGCTTAACCACTTCGTAAACTTTTTAAGGAAAGTAGACACTCCCCGAAACTGTAGGATGAATTCTTAACTAACAGAATAATAAACTTTATGGAAGTCCACTTAATAACAAAATTTCTTAGGGAATCTTTTCTACTATGTCCTTTGAACAACTCTTAAGCAAATAATACATTGCCATCAATCAATCTTTCCTCTAAGAAAGCACTTTAAGAAACATCAATTAAGGGCTTTTGCTTTCTTATAGCCAATAATTTTGTAATTATTTTGTATAAAACGTTACAACAAGAGACAATTCTATATTTGCTAAGAGATTTTGGATTAAGTACTTTAGAGATAAGACTTATAAAATTCCTGTTAATATGTTCAAGCATTTTATCTTTTTAAAGAACTCAAGAACTACCTCTATTTATAGGTTCTAAAATAATATACAAGTTTTTAAGGATAAAATATCCATTTAGACCATCAGAACCAAGTGCCTTATTAGAACACATTTCAAAAACAACTTGCTTTATATATTATGCACTGAAAGTCCTATTAAGCATATATAATTCCTTTTATAAAAATTATTTAGTTATAAAAGAGCTCAGGATCTGCCTAGATGAACTACTAGGGACTTGGGTACCTAAAGAAATAAATAACTAAGCTTCCTTACCAACGTCTTTTTGAAAGTAATCCCCATACAATTATCCTTACTTAGGAAGCAAAACATATTTGAGTTCCTCCTTACCTAGATTGAATTATGGAAGAAACTTGTGTTTTTAGCCTCATATTTTAACCAACTAACTTTAGATCTTTGTTTTAGCCAATAATCATGGAATAAAAACATTTTTTTAGTTATTAACAGTTATCGTTTTCTCATTAAATAAGGAGGGATCCCCTTATATAATTCTTTTGAGAATTTGGACTATTTGCATTCTTTTTTAATAAAGCTAAGCTTCTTTATACAACAAATGCTTTATAACCATGAATAGAGTGACCTAAACCTCTCAAGACAACATCAAAGAACCCCTCTTCCTTAACAAGGAAGTTACTAAACCTAAAAGGGAACTTCCTATTGAAATTAAGGAATATACTTTGTATAATGATGGGTGAATTATCCAAAACCAAAAGGATTTATAAAGTTAGCTTTGCTATTAGGGTACATTGTTAACATCCTCTATTCACTAGCGTCCTATCAAAACTCTTACTTATATACCACTTAGCTGATCTTGTTTTACTCCAAATGAAAAAAAACACCATTTAAAATTCAACTTTAATGACTGTTATGCTCTCTACGCAATCTCCAAAATTCGTTCAATAAGTTCCTTAAATAAACATTACCCACTGGCTCAAATATAAATAAAGTACTGTTAAAGTCCCTTATAAGAATCTAAAGATCTTAATTATTAGAGTGAATGAAATAAAGCATATTTCAAAGATCATTTCTCTAAAAGGAAAATTTTAATCCATAGATAAAGGAAACATCAACTTGCGAGCTCATTAGATAAAAAGCTCAAACATATGGATGAGTTAGTCACTATTTTAAATGAACTTGACCTTTATAAGCTTGGTATTAAAAAAAAGCATAATACACCCTTAGTGATGTTGTCGGTGAGGTCAATGTTTGTCCAAATATCTTAATTTATTAATGTTTCCTAAAATAAGTTTGGTCTTCAAGAGTCCTATAATTGCAAGTTTATCTACAGTTTTGAAGAATCAAAAAAATTGAAGCTTTTTAGGGCAATTTATACCCCTCACATTCTAAGAGACTATAGATATATTGAGGAATTTTTAGACTTAGATTCCTTAGATTTGTTCCTTATACTCAATTTCCTCTATCAACTTTAAAGTCTACACTATCCAAATGCTTATTTTTCACCATTACTGTAAGTTACCTAGTACGTTCTTTTTGTGAGTTTAGGCTATTTTGATTTGATCTATCAATATTAGAGTTCCTATCTAAAGGATTCAACATCATTTTTTTTAATTATGATCTATATTGGCTCTATGTTTTCCTCTGCCATCTTAAAAGTTTTTATCTCCTTAAGAGTCTCTTCTGCCATATCTACTCTTATCTCTAAATTTGGAAACAAAGTGATCTCATTTGTAGTCCCTTTTTATTGATTGCAATAATCAATCCTAATAAACCTTGTCCTTGTTTATCTCCACTACTTTCTTTGCACCTTTAACAATGGTTTCTATTAATAAGAAATACACACTAAATTTTTAAATAATGTTTCATCTTCCTCTAATCTTATTATTGCAATAGTATCAGTTAATTCCTTCATTTTTTCAATAATAACACACATCTTGGCATACCCTACCCTTTTTCTCAAATCTATAGTTTTATCCATATATATAGGTTTACCAAGAAAACTGGAAAGAGAGCTTAATCTTTTTATTTTCCAGTACTCCAGTAGGACACCATGGATGTTAATCTATATAAGGATATACTCTTGTTTGATTGTGTCAAAAGGCATGATTGTGATAGAGAGGATTCAATAATGTGATGCATGATTATGCTAAGTGTGACATATAGCAATTCTGATAGATTTTAGCTTTTGTAACTCACGAATTGTTTTGTACTTTTGACATTTTAAGACTATTTTTGGAACCAATTAAGTGGTAAAATCCTATAAAGAACCTTATAAGCCTCAGGAACAATTTAAGAACAAGAAAAGCATAGAAAATGCAACAACCACTACTTCAAAGAAGATCAAGAGGAGACACCAAGAAAAGCTTTAGAGAAATTCTAGTTTTCCATATCAAGACACAAACTATTTTTTCTTTCTTATCCCTTTATTTATTTCATTTTCTTGGATGCCTATTTAGATTACTGTGATGTTTAACATAATTATGGGTTTCTAGATCCCTATTAGGGATTGTTCTTGAATTATTTTGTGACCCTTATTTATTGTTGAATTCAATATATCTTTGAATGTTTGTGATAATTATTGTGTATATACTTGATAATAAATCGGCAGAGTGAATCAAGTGATTAGTGTTAAGGTGCACAACGAGAGTTGGTAACTTAATAGGCCTATAATTATCAGATTAATGAACAATTGAAGAGAGATATTAATTGTGAAATTAATTATCTTAGGATTCCTTTAGATCTAATTGAACAAGTTAGGAATAGTATGTGAATCTAGAGATTGCAATGCTATAAATATTGAATTTAATTAGGGTTACTTGATTAGATTTTGAGAGAGAGTAATCAAAACTTTAGGATATCTTGGATCAAACATAAATTAAATCAGCAAGATTAAGGGGGGGAAAATAAGGATACAATAGTTCTTAAGTCGCCAACTTTGATCAACTCCAAATTCATTAGTCACTCACTTGTCAATTATGTACTTGTTTCATTTTAATAGTTGATTTACTTTCAAATATTTATTTTAATACAAAGCAATCTTTAATACCTTAGAAATTTTCTTTTCAAGTTGTTTAGGTGTCTATTAGTCCTCGTTGGAATGATCCTTGATACTAGAAAATACGATCCATATACTTGTGGTATTAAGAATTTTATTATATATAAAACTTTTTCATCAAGTCTTTGAAGCCATTGTTGGGCACTAAATTAGAATTTTATACAATTTTAATTCCTTTGATTTAAGGATTTGATACTTTTTTTTTCATATAAGTACGATTGCCTGAACAAAAAAAAAAGAAGAAAAGTTTGCAAATAATATAGAAGACTCATCAATTCTAGACATCACAAGTAGAGAATGATTTATTCAAAGAGTTAAATGCCAAAAAGAAATAGAAAGAAGGATGGCGAAGGAAGGAATCCAAGTAGAACAGTAAAGGACTAATGCCAATAATTAAGGACTTACATAACCACCAGTGCAAGCGACACACAATCTATTAGAAAAAATGGCAAACAATAAGTATCTTTAGACATCAGAATGAAGTCTAGTCAACCTTCTAAGATGCACAAGGAATGATTATAGTAGATTCAGTGAAAGCATTGCAAGATGAGGTCACTAACCTAACTAAGCAATTAAATTGCCTAATAGGCATCTCTTTCTATCCCCTCAAAGCAATTCAACATGGATGCAAGCTATGGAAATAAGAGAGCCATATCACAAATGATTGCTTCTTAGTGGAAAATAATAACATGTAGCAATTTAACTTTATAGGAGAACAATTTAGTCAGGGAGGTATTAATCTTTACTTAAACACATACAATCCTGGGTGGTATAAACACCTAAATTTGTCTTGGTCAAACAATGTAGGGACTTAAGGCCTATTAGGATTTTTGCAAGATAAGTTTGGTTCATAGGAATTAAAGATGGACGAGATAACAAACATGTTGAATTCTAAGTTGACAAGTTTAGAAAAGGCCCAGAAGAGAATGGAAGGGCAATTTGAGCAAGTAGCAAAGACTCATGCTTCTTATATTCATAATCTAGAGGTTTAAATGGGACAGTTAGACAATACATTATCTAAGATAAGTGTGGGAAGCCTTCTGAGCAACTTAAAAGTAAATCTAAGAGAGCAATTTAAGGATATCATACTTAGGATTAGGAAAGAGCTAAAATAACTAGCAAAAATAAGTTGAACCCCACCATGTAGAAGACTAAGACAAGAAGAAAAAGCATGATGATAAGAATGATTTATGTTCCTCTTCCTCCATATCCACGAAAATACCATTCCCACAAAGACTTCAGAAGAACAAATTTGATGCACAATTTGCAGAGTTCATGGAAAAGTTAAAGAAATTGCAAATTACCTTGCCCCTTATGGAAGCCTTAGAGAGCATACCTCAATATGAAAAATTTCTCAAGGATATCTTATCAAACAAGCATACTTGGGATAAAAATTAAATGATCTCCATAAAATAAAATTGTAACTCCATAATTACCAACCACATGCCCTCAAAGTTGAAAGATCTAGGGAGTTTTACTATACCTTGTGTTGTTTGTAATTTAGAATTTTCTAAATGCTTGTGTGACTTAGGTGTAAGTATTAATCTTATGCCTTTGTCAATTTTTAGGAAATTGGGGCTAGGAGATGTGAAGCCAACTTCCATGCTTATTCAGTTGGCGGATCAATCGATAAAGAAACCATTTAGTGTGGTAGAGGATGTACATATCCAAGTGAACAAGTTTTAATTCCTGTGGATTTCGTCATGCTAGACTTTAAAGAGGACCAAAACTATTCACTAATTCCCAGTAGACCCTTTTTAAGCACTAAATGAGCTTTAGTAGATGTGCATGAAGGCAACCTTATCCTTCAGATTGGTGATTAATAAGTGGAATTCAATATGAATAAGGTATTAAAGAATTCGAAAGAGGTAGGTCGTTCATGATAATTGATATCGTTGAATCTTTAAAGGAAGAAGAAGAGGAGATGAGAGTGAATGAGAAACACAAAGAGAAATTTACCTTCTTATAATAAAAACTGTTGTGTTCAACTGATGATTCAAGGAGTTTCATCATCCCCTATATTATTGACAGTTTGTTACTAAAAAGGGCATTACTGAACTTACTTGATTTTCTTAATTTTATCAATTATGTCCTTTTTATTATATTACAACATGTAACTTATTTACAGGCTACTACACTAAAATTGTAAAAAATGGGTGGAATCAAGCCACTCATAATAGACCCAAGTTAAGGTTAAAAGGCAAAGTACTTCAAGTGAATGAGGTGAAACAAGCACTAATTGGGAGGCAACTTAAGAATTAGGATTTTTTATTTAATTTTTATTTTTAGTTTATTTTGTTGGCATTTTGTTATTTTTATGTTTATCATTATTTTTAGGGAGTGAATTACTAGAATTTTATAGTATAAAGTGTCTCCAAATTTCATCACCTATATCATCACCATTGAATCACTATAAGTATTCTTGCTCTAAATTTTTCTTTATTGTTATTTATCTTTTTTATCTTTTTTTGTTTTCAACATTGAGGACAATGTATTGTTCAAGTATGGGGATGTAAATGCAATTGCATATCAATTGTCCATGAATTATGCATTGGTGTATCAATTCTGTGCAAATTTTGTTTTTGTATTATGATATTTTTTATTAGGTTAACAATGTGTTAACATTTTATTGCATGACATGTGCCTTGTGTGAATTTGTTAATGGCAAGAATTGAATGGAATTGGTTTAGCTTTGAACATGGTCATTTAAATTGAAATGTCATAGTAACTTATGAATTTTGTGTTTTAACTATCTTTGGGATGAATATGTATGTTAAATAGGATATGAAACATATTCGTTTATTTCATTAATGTTGTTTGTACACATTTATAATTATAGTCAATTGAATTGGTTAACATTAGTAGTACCCTTCCATAAGAATGACTGAATAAGAATAAATGAGGTAAGTGAAGAAATTAAATAAAATAACTTTTTCACTAGCCTTTTCCTTAATAAAATTAGTTTAAGAATAGAGATGGTAAGCAATTAAGAGTTGTGATATAGCTGAGTAACTGGGAGCATTCATGACAAAATGTTTGTCTTCATTTCAAAACATTGGAATGGCACTCCAACCAAGCTAAATAAACAACATAACCTAGTTGAGTAACTGTGGGACATTCATGACAAGGTGTTTGCCTTCAGTTCAAAAGACTAGGTTATCATTCAAGAAAATATAAAAAATGGTGTTATAATAAATAAACCTTCTAATCTTTTAAAAATAGAAAGAATTTTCATGAAAGGTTAATTATTGGTACTTTGTCTTTTTGATTGATCAATAATAGTAAATGCATGCTTACAAATGCCATAGGTGTATGAATGTGATGTTAATATTTTGATTGATAATAGTCAAATTAACGCACTTAAACATAAAAGGAATAAATTAGTATATTGGCATGTTTAGAGTGATTGATGCTTGAGACAAAGTTCATTCCATAAGATTTGATGTCATTGTACCTTTACTGTACTATTGCATGATTGTGTGTTTATATTTTTATGTAATTTGTTTATTTGTGTTTTTAGTTTATCTTGAGGAAAAGCAAAGGTTTAAGTGTGATGTTATTGATAGGTGTAGATTATATTATGTTTTCCAAGTGTTTTAAGTATGTTTTTAAGTGTTTCCTAGACGATTATCATAAGTATAGGCTTAAAATTATGTTATTGTTAATGTTTGTATGTATTCTAAGTTTTTGTTTAGTTTAAAGCGAGAACTGGATCTTAATTTTATGTTTCAAGAGGCGTTTGATGTCTATATGAGTGTTGAAAAAGGGAATTTGAAGAATGAATAAGATGTCAGATGTAAGAAGAAAGGCATGATCGTGGCAGAGAAGATTCAACAACGTGAGGCATAATCTTGCCTTTTTTCACGATCTTGCCAGGTGTGATAGACAACAATTGCAGTAGATTTTAGCTTTTGCAACTCGCGAGTTTTTTTTTTTTTTTGCACTTTTGAATTTTTAGAGATATTTTTGGAACCAAATTAAGTAGGAAAACCCTATAAGCCTAAAAAATTATTTAAGAAAAAGAAAAACCCAAAAAATGCAACAACCACTATATTAAAGAAGATTAAGAGGAGGTATCAAGAAAAGCTTTAAAGAAATTCTAGATTTCCAGATCAAGACACAAACTAGTTTTTCTTTCTTTTCCCTTTATTTCATTCATTTTCTTAGATGTTTATTTGGATTACTATGGTGTTTAACCTGATTATAGGTTTCTAGATCCGTATTAGGGATTGTTCTTGAATTATTTTATGAACCTTATTTATTGTTAAAGTCAATATATCTTTGAATGGTTGTGATAATTATTGTGTATATACTTAATAATAAATTAAGAGAGTGAATCAAGTTATTAGTGTTAAGGTACGTAATGAGAGCTGATAACTTAATAGACTTACAATTATAATATTAATGAATAATTGAAAAGAGAGCTTAATTGTGAAAGTAATTACCTATAAGATTGCTTTAGATCTAATTAAATAAGATAAGAGTAGTTTGTGAATCGAGAGATTACAAATCTATGAACATAGAATTCGCTTCTCTATTAGTTAGTGATAAGGCTACGTACTATTGGACCTCCCCAAATCTCGCAGTCTAACGAGATTCATGCTGGGTGTTGTTGTTATTTATATTGTGTACATTGTCCCCAATGCGCACAATATAAGTATATATAATAAATAAGAAGGGTTAGTGGTACTTTCCTGATTATAATGATTTTTTTTCTGATTTCTTCCATCAAATTTTAGATTACATCATTACAAAATACAAGGAAAATGGATAAAAAGAAACAAAAGAAATTAAAAAACAAATAATACAATCTAACTTTTGGGTCGCCTACCAAGTAGCATTTGGTTAATGTCTTTAGCTGGACATAGCTTGTATACTCAAAGTGGCTTATTTAAAGTGATGTTTTTGCTATTGTTGTTAAGCTAACCTTTAAGATATAACTTCACTCGATGGCCATTAACCTTAAAATTTAATTTATATGGATGACTTACCTCAATTACACCATACGAAAATACTTTCTCCATAATGAATGGCCTAGGCCTTCTTAATTTAAACTTACTAGGAAATAATCTTAGGTAAGAATTGTACAAAAGATCTTAATCTCCGTCCTTAAATTCTTATGATTGCTTAATCATTCGATCGTGGTAACTTTTGGTTCTTTCGTTATAGATTTTAGAATTTTCATAAGACATCAGTTACCATTCGTCTAGTTTACTAAGTTGGAAGTTTCTCTTTTCACCTGCACTTTGAAGATAAAATTTTTTGAATTTAATAGCCCAATATGCTTTATGTTCCAACTCAACAAACATATGACATGCTTTTCCATAAACTAGCCTATAGGGTGTAGTGCTGATAAGTGTCTTTTATGTCATCCTATAGGCCCACAGAGCATCATCTAATTTAATTGACCAATCTTTCCTTTGACACTTTACAGTCTTCTCTAAAATTTGTTTTGAATCCCTACTGGATACCTCAACTTGGCCACTAGTTTGAAGGTGATAAGGGGTGGTAATTATATAATTAATTCCATATCTTTAAAATATTTTTTTAAAAGTATGCATTACAAAAATGCATACTTGTATCACTCATAATCACCCTAGGTGTGCCAAAATAAGAAAAAGAACTGTTAACGAATTTTATGCATTTATAGGTAAAGCTTGCGCTTCCACCTATTTAGAAACATAATCAACAACTACTAGGGTATGTTTATTACCAATTGAACTTGGAAATGGACCCATGAAATCAATCCCCTAAAAATTAGATATTTCACAAACAAAAATGAAAATTTGGGGTAACTCATCCCAACAAAAGAAATTAACTGATCTTTGGCATCTATCACATGAAGCTACATACTTTGTGCATCCTTAAAAATTACCAGCTAATAAAAACCTGACTTTAGGATCTTCTGAGCTGTCATCTTTGCACTATGGCACCGTTCAATAGGTTTTGCATGCCCATGTTGTAAAATCTTCCACCTTTCAAAGTAAGGTACATATTTCCTCACTATTTGGTCTGAACAGATACGAAACAGATATGGATCTTCCTAGAAATAGTCTTGCAAATCAGTAACAAATTTCTTCTTTTGCTGATAAGAAAAATCTTTAGGCAAGACCTTAGCTACAAGATAATTTTTAGTATCTGCCATCTTCACTTACCTCCTCCATATTATAGAGATGTTCTTCTAGGGAAGCATCTTCAATGCCTTCTTCATTTAGTTCTTTTAAAATTTCCATAAAATATAGATGGTTTGATGCTAAGTTTTCAGCCCCTTTATTATCTTGGATCTCTAAATCAAATTCTTGCAACATTAGAATCCATCTAATTAAATAAGGTTTTGCATCTAGTTTATTCAGCAAGTATTTCAGTACGGAGTGATTAGTATACACAAGAAATTTAGAAAATGGTAAATAAGATAAAAATTTATCAAACACAAAAACCACGATGGACAACTCGTTTCTGTCTTTGTGTAATTCTCTTGAGCATCCGTTAAAGTCTTGCTAGTATAGTAAATTGGTTGAAAGTGTTTGTCCTTTTGTTGTTCAAGTACTGGACCTACTGTAAGGTCACTTACGTCATACATTAGCTTAAAAGGTAGATTCCAATTTGATACAACCAAAATTGAGGCCTTATCACTTGTGTCATACATTAGCTCAAAAGGTAGATTCCAATCTGGTACAACCATAATTGGGGCCTTAATCAACTTTTCTTTCAGAATGTTAAAAGCATCTAGACATTTGTTTATAAATGTGAAATGTATGTTCTTTTCTAATAACTTGGTTAGAGGCTTAGAAATTTTCGAACAGTCTTTAATAATTATTTTATAAAAATCTGCATGACCTAAGAAACTTATTATTACCTTAATCGAAAAAGAGGGTGGTAGCGTCTCTATAACTTCAATTTTGGCCTTATCTATCTCAATTCCCCGATGAGAAATTTTATGGACTAGGACTATACCTTCTTGTACTATATAATGACATTTTTCCCAATTTAACACTAAATTTGTCTTCTCTCTTCTTTCCAATACTTTTTCTAAATTATAGAGGCATAAATGAAAAGAATCATTGAAAATAGAGAAATCATCCATAAATATGTCCATTATATCCTTGACTAGATCGTCCAAAATGCCCATCATGCACCTCTAAAATATAGCAAGTGCATTACATAACCTAAACGACATCCTTTTGTTGACGAATCTACCATAGGGGTATTTAAATGTTTTTCTCATTATCTTATGAAACAATGGGGATATGAAGGTAGCTCGAAAGCCCATCCAAGAAGTCGTTGTATATATGTTATACTAGTTCTTCCAACATTTGGTATATGAAGGGTAATAGGAAGTGGTCCTTTTTAGTTTCATCATTCAGCTTCATGTAATCGATGCACACTCTCCATCTAGTGATAGTTCTCGTAGGGATCAACTCATTCTTATCATTAGAGATGATCGTCATTCCTTTCTTTGGTTTAACCTGTACCGAATTTACCTAAAGACTATTAGAAATGGGGTAAATCACTCTAGCTTCTAGGAGTTTAATTAGTTTAGCTTTTAGTATGTCCTTCATGTTTGGATTTAGCCTCCTTTGAGGTTATACCATAGGTTTAAACTCTTCCTCCATTAAAATTTTATGTCTATAAAAATATAGATTGATACTCTAATGTAGGAGATCTTCTATGTAATGTCCCTTTATATTCCTTAGGCACATTCAACAACTTTCCTTTTATGCCACCTCTAGAACTGAAGTGCTAATTACTAGTAATTTTGAAATCTTCTCAAGAAACAAATATCCTAAATGATCAGGGAGTGTCTTCAACTATAACTATGGTGGTTCTTCAATGGAGGGTTTTAACCTTGTCTCCGTATTTATGTATATTTGCTTAACTTCTTTCATTTTCATGAATAGCTTATTATCTATATGCCCATCCTCATCTTAAATCAAAGATAATTTTTGCATGTCATTAAACATAATTTCTTTCATAATGTATGAAGTTACTGATTCATTAACATCAATAAAATAATAGGAATCAGGAATCATCACACTAAAGAGCATGTCTTAAAGCATCGAATATCTTAAAAGTTACCTTTTCTTCTCCCACCCTAAGAACTAGTTTCACTAACATCAATAATGGATCTAGTTGTAGCTAGGAAAGGGCGTCCTAAAATTAAAGGTACTTATACATCTTTGTCTATATCAACTATCACGAAGTCAATTAAGAAGATGAACCTATCAACCTTTACTAACACATCCTCAATGATTCTCTCAGGATATTTAACAGATCTATTAGCTAATTGAATGCTCATCCTAGTAGGTTGAGGTTCTCCTAAGGGTTTATTAGACAACTTATAAAGCATTAAGTTGATGCTAGCCCCTAAATCAACTAAGACTTTATCTATTTAAAAATTACCAATAATATAATGGATGGTAAAACTCCCTGGACATTTAAGCTTCTTTAGTAACTTGTTTTGTAAGATCATTAAGCATTTCTTTCTTAGCCACACTATAGCCAATTTCTACAACTTCTTCTTGTTAGATAGTATCTCTTTTAGAAATTTTGCATACTTGAGCATTTGTACTAGAGCTCTGATAAGTTGAAAGCTAATATAAAGTTGTTTAATAAATTAAGGAATTTAACGAATTGCTTATTTATATGATCCTTCTTTAACTTTGCAAGTACAATATTGTGGGTTGAAATTCATTTATTTTAGAAGGATATCCATAACTTTGGTATTCTCTTGACTCTTCTTGCAATCCTCCTCTTTATTTTAGGGTCTTACATTTACTTATCGCTCCCTCTTGCTTTTAAGTGTGATTGCCTTTATATGCTCATTAGGGTTAGATTCGGCTATATTTGGTAGATTCCCCATTTGCCTTGCAACTAAAATTGTTGTCAATTGGTTAAGAAGAACTTCCAAGTTACATATGGACATCTATTGTATCTAGTGCTTTACTCTTAATTCTTGAATAAATTCTAGTATCATTTTGTCTATACTTA
>JANSVA010027290.1:0-14523 GCA_025504915.1 Erythroxylum reticulatum | reverse complement strand
ATACATATAAATATATATTTATAATTATATTTATATGTATAAGACCATCTAAGTTAGATGAGACCTTAGTCAAACCCCTCACTTAGAATATTAAAACTAATTCCTTCCTTTAATATGGAAGAACCAGAGTCCTTTTAAAGTTAGGATTGTTAGGCAAACCCAAGCTCGCTTTACACGAATATGTTCGAACCATGGAAATAGAATTTCTAGATTAATGAGTTAGTTTTAATTAAAAGAGTTGGTTTGTTAGGCAAACCCAAGATCAATGTGGACAGAGGAGAAGTTGGGCAGTGTACATTAGATGTATATGTTTCAAGAGTTGATAGCCCAATGAGTGTGCACAGATCAATAGTTGATAGCACTAGATTATATAGTTGCATTTGAGATGAAATTGGTATGATCGATACCTACCAGTTGGACTAAATTGGCTTAATGGGCACACCCAAGGTCATTCTTAGAGATATTAGATATCGACCCATTAGGAGAATTCCTCCACGAGTTCTCTCGGATTTATATTGGGGGTTATAAATTCATGAAAATAGTGGGAGCCATAATGCATGTTATTAAAGTCCTTATAGACATACATTTAAGTACATTGTCATCTTTCTCTCTTTAACAAAAGGTTGTTATTGCCCGAGTCAACACTATGAGTACTAGTGTGAATCTAAGATCATCAATGGAAGCTAACAAGTTAACTAGACCAAACTTCCTTGACTGGCTTAGGAACTTGAGAATAGTTCTTAAGTTCAAGAAGCTTAGTTATGTCTTGGAAGAACCACTACCCGATCCCCCTACTGTTGATGCTTTGATGATTATCGGAGGGCATATAAGAAGCATCTTGTTGATAGTGAGATTGGTAGTTATATTATGCTAGCCACTATGTCACCAGAGCTGCAAAAGCAGCACAAGGCTATGGATGCTCATACCATAGTCTATCATCCTAGGGAGCTCTTTAATGAGCAAGCAAGGTCCGAAAGGTTCAAGACTTTGCAATTGCTCTTCCACTCCGAGATGGTGGAGGGGACATCTTTAGTACGGTATGCACTAAAGATGAATGGCTACATCGAATGGTTGGCCTCCTTAGGTTGGATAATGAATTAAGTATTGACTTAATTCTAACGGGTTTAACTGATAGTTACTCACAATTTGTACTTAACTGTCGGATGAACAATATATCCATCACAATTCCTAAGCTAGTTAACATGCTCAAGGCAGTTGAGTCATCTGTCCACAAGGACAAGGTTGTGATGCTGGTGGACTCTTCTGGTTCAAAGAAAAAGAGCCAAAAGAAAAAGAAGTCCGCAGGGCCTAAAGGAGGTGTCAAGAAAGCAAAAAAGACTACCTCGAAGGGAATTAGCTTCCCTTGTGGCAAGGATGGCCACTGGAAGAGAAACTGCAAGGCCTATCTAGAGTCTTTGAAGTAGAAGAAGGCATCTGATGCCCCATCTACTTTAGGTATTTATGTTATTGATATTCATACTGTTTATGATACCAACATATAGGTATTAGATATCAGTTGTGGCTCACATATTTGTATTGACTTGCAGGGCCTCAGGAACAATAGACAACTCAACAAAGGAGAGTCATACCTGCGAGTGGACAATGGAGCAAAAGTTGTCGCATTAGTTGTAGGCACATATGTATTGGCGCTCCCTAATAGTTGTTCAATTTATTTGAATATAATGTTCTATGTTTTAGGTGCATTGTGCAATGGTATATGCATATTAGATATGTCTAATCTAGTTCTAAATATCAATAATAACAAAAGAATAAAATGAGATAATGTGAAATTGTCTAACTTACGGCATGGTCACCTTGGCCATATAAGTGAGAGATGTATATCTAAACTACACAAGTGTGGTAGCTTGGGGTCATTTGATTATGAATCATATAACCTATACGAATCTTACTTATTAGATAAGATGACTAAATTACCCTTTAAGGGAAAGGGTGAACGAGCTAGTAGACTTTTAGACCTAATACATACTAATGTATGTTGTGCGATATCTATACATGCCAAAAGTAGTTTCGTATACTTCATTACCTTTGTTGATGATCATTCTCGATATAGGTATGTGTATCTTAAGAGATACAAGTCTAAAGCCTTTGAAAGGTTCAAAGAATTCAGAAATGAAGTTTAAAAACAACTTGGGAGAAGTATTATATCACTTCGATTGAATTAAGGTGGTGAATACTTAAGCCAAGAGTTTTTGGATTATCTTAGGGATAATGGAATATTGTCCCAGTGGACTCCACCTTACATGCCACAACACAATGGTGTGGCGGAGAGGAGAAACCAAGCCTTTTTAGACAAGGTGAGTTCTGTGATGGGTTTAGTGGATTTACCAAAATCCTTTTTAGGGTATGCACTTAAAACTTCTGTTTATGTATCAGAGTCCCATCCAAATCAATTGATGTTGCTCCATATGAGATATGGACTAACAAGAAACCTTATCTTTCTCATATGAAAGTTTGGGGTTGTCCTGCTTATGTGAAGCGTATTTAGTCAGATAAGCTTAAAGTTAAATTTGATAAGTGTTTGTTTGTTTACAATGTTTAACAAAATGTGTTTGTTTCAAAATATATTGTCTTTTTAGAGAAAGAGTTTCCTCTAAGAGAAGATAGTGAGAGAAAAATTGAAATTATGGAAGTTCAAGATACTCAAACTGACACATATCAACTAACTAGACCCGAGACTATTGTTCATAAAGATAAAATAATAGTTCAACCTTCTAACACACAAGAAGTTCATAGGTTAGGTAGGATCCATTATGTTCCTGAGAGATATAGATTTCTCATAAGTGAAATTAACGATGTATTGCTCATAGAAGATGATGAGCCTACTACCTATGAAGAGGTTCTGAAGAGTTCAGAATCTGATAAATGGCTTTAAGCTATGAAATCCGAAATGGATCCTATATATGAAAACCAAGTATGAAATTTGGTTGACCCACCCGAAGGGATAAAACCCATAGGGTGCAAAGTGGTTTTCAAGAAGAAAACTAATATAGAGGGTAATGTAGTTACCCATAAAGCTAGGCTTGTAGCTAAAGGTTATCGTCAAAGGCAAGGTGTTAACTATGATGAAACATTTATTCTAGTAGCTATACTTAAATCCATTAGGATACTCCTAGCCATTGCTACTCATTATGATTATGAGATATGAAAAATGGATGTGAAGATGACTTTGCTTAATGGAAACCTAATCGAGGATATTAATATGACACAACCTGATGGTTTCATATCTATCAATGGAGAAAAGGTATGCAAGCTTCAGAAATCCATTTATAGATTGAAGTAAGCATCTAAGAGTTGGAATATCTAATTTGATGAGATAATCAAAGGATTTGGTTTCTCACAAAATCCAGATGAGTCGTGTGTGTATAAGAAGGTTAGTGGGATTGCAATCGTGTTCCTTGCACTGCATGTAGATGACATATTACTAATAGGAAATGATGTCTTAGCTTTGCAATCAGTCAAAATTTGTTTAGCTAAAAACTTCTCTATGAAAGATCTTGAAGAAGCAACTTATATTTTAGGGATAAGGATCTATAGAGATAGATCTAAGAGGTTGCTTGGTCTTTCTCAGTCTACATACACAGACAAGATGGTAAAGAGGTTTAGTATGAAGTAGTCCAAGAGAGGATATCTTCCCATAGGATATGAGATTACACTTTCTAAATCTATGTATCCAAAGATACTAGATGAGAGGACTTGCATAAGTTTGATTCCTTATGCTTCGCCTATAAGATCAATCATGTATGCTATGTTATATACTAGACCTGATGTATCGTATGCTCCAAGTGTTACGAGCGTATACTAGTTGGACCTAGTGAGGGTCATTGGGTGGCTGTCAAGAATATCCTTAAGTACTTGACAAGAACTAAGGATGTATTCTTGGTATATGGAGAAGGTGATCTTGTGGTAAGCGAGTATACTAAGGCTAGTCTCTAATCCGATAGGGATGACTCCAGATTTCAGTCTGGATATATATTCACACTAAATAGTGGTACAGTTAGTTGGAAAAGTTCCAAATAAGAGACAATTGCAGATTCGACGACAAAGGCAGAGTACATTGCAGCTTCAGAAGCGGCAAAGAAAGTGGTTTGGATTAAGAAGTTCATCATAGAACTTAGTGTGATTCTAACCATCATTATGGAACTTGGTGTGATTTTAAGCATCGCTAACCCAGTGCAGTTGTATTATGACAACAACAGGGCTATAACGCAGGCGAAGGAACTAAGGTCTTATCAGAAGTCCAAACATGTACTCAGACGCTACCATTTGATTAGAGAAATCATTGGTAGAAATTATGTCAAGATAAAGAGAGTTCATACCAATCAGAATATAGTTGATCCATTGACTAAACCTATTTCTCAAAAGAGTTTTGTGTCAAATGTACACGCCTATAGTATTAGATATCAAGGCGATTGACTTTAGTGCAAGTGAGAGTTTGTTAGAGAAGTGTTCTAAAGGCAATCACCTTTAACACTTATCGTACAAATCATTTTATGATTAATAAAGACATTTTTTTATTATTTTGATGTTTAAATATTTATAGATTTGATGTTGATCTTAAATTGATTTAATTAAGTCCTTGATACAAAACATAGCATCGAGGAAATCATGATAATGAGATTCCTATCATGTGTAATTATGTTAGTAACTAAACTTTCCCTAGTCATAGGATTAATGAGATAGGATATCATTAATTAAGATAGACTAGCATATGTTATACTCCTTGATTGGATCAAGCAGTAGAACTTATAAGTTGTAGACCTAAGTTGTTTAAAGTTAACATGTGGATGCATACTAAGGGTAGTAAGTACATTGGATTGACCTACTATAAGATAATCATATAGATATTCTGTTTCAGTGTCAATGATAGTCTCATCATAACATTGGTGTAAGTATCCTTTGACTTGAGGTACTTAAGGATATCTCAGATATTGATCCTATGCTTTGACTCCATTCATCAATGCCTTTTAGGGGTTACTCATAGGGTGGTGATTAGGTACAACTTGAGGTATTCAAAGGTAACTGAGTAGCCAATAAAGGATTCACCACTCCTGACAGAAGGAGATGATACCTACGGCCTCTTGTCGGAATCATTTCTCAAAAGTCTCTAGGCAAAGCAGATATTGTAGGAAAATCCCGGTGCGTGCATCACATACACGATGTGTGGAAAACAAAAGAAATTTGTTCCAGGACATTCCCGTAGTCCAGGATCTATATGTCTATACAAAGAAGTATCAGAATTCTCAAACCAAAATGATCAAAGGAGACCGTCTCTAACCGAATCAAACTCTTTGATTTGGAAATAGCTAGAATAAAGGATAGAGTGCTAGCTCTTACCTTAATTCTTGAAGAGCAGCGTGAAGGAGGATGAAGCTTGGAAGAGGAAGACAAATGAAGAGAGATTTTTGTTAGTTTTTACAACCTTGTTTCTAAAACATGTTAAAACCATTCTATCTCACGATTATCTTCCCTTTTTAAGCTTTCATTTTTGTCTTTTTGTCATTAAAGACATTTAATGAAACTTATGGAAGAAGCCATCCTATTCATCTTACACGTTAGTCACATATATATATATATATAAATGCTGAAGTGGTCCAGTCACACTGGGGTCGGTCCTACTAGGTCCCGGGTGTGAAAAAACACCGGAGACTTATTTCAGCAATATCGATTTCACGATCTCATCGGGACATATCTCGATCTCATCTGGATCTATTTGGTTTTATTGCTCTCTATGTAATAGATCTCTATCCAAAACCATTTTATGAATTCTTCGAGCCACTTTTATCCGTGTGACCCATTAGGTTCCTGGTTATGTTGGCCACTTCGATTAACGTTTAATCTAAGCAAGTCACGAGCGGTATCATCTTTTGCTATAATAGAAGAGGTGAATCTTCTGTTGGCTACTCAATTACCTTTGAATACCTCAAGCTGTACCCAATCACCACCATATGAGCCACCTGTGTAAAGCAACAAGGAATGGAGTCAAAGCACAGAATCAGTATCCAATATATCCTTTATTACCTCAAGTCTAAGGATATTTGCACAATTGCTATGATGAGATTATCACTAACATTAGAATAGGACATCCATGTGATGATCTCATGGTAGGTCATCCAATGTACTTACTACCTATAGTAAGCATTCACATCTAAACTCTAAACATCTCATGTCTACAGTTTCTTAGATTCGTTGTTTGATCAAATCAAGGAGTTTGACATGTACTAGTCTATCCGGATTAAATCAACTCAAATTTCAAATTAAATCAAGTCTCCATGCAAGAAAAAATCATCACAAACTTATGATGAAAATAGGTTGATTTTGGACAACAAGATAACGGTAACTTTTAGCTAGTTTTCTTGGCTATTTGGTGTAAGGTAAAAGGCTGGGTTTGGTTCAGGAATTTGGCTAGGGTTTAGGCAAATTACAAAGGAGAAATTTAGAGAAAATTCAGTGGAGAAAGGAGAGATAAACAACAGAAATATTGCTGCTGGAATTTGCTCTATCAATGTGCTAGGTAGCATAACATTTGTCCTAAGGCATGTCTTACATTCGCCTAATCAAGATGTTACCACCAATCCACTCTAGATGCTGCCATATTTCACTAATTAATCAGTCACTATGTCTCCTAATTGTTGGTCCACTTATCACACAATAATTGGTCCATTTGTTACTTAATTACTAGTCTATTTGTCACCAATTAACTATGCCAAATGTCACTCAGTTTTAGACTTAATTATCCTAATTTTTCATTTACCAATTTATCCTACTACTTAGCATTTGTCCTAGTCCAAATATACCTCAAATTCACTAAAAATTTCGAAATAATGCTAATGGTCTCCAAATAAATTTTAGACAAATGTACCTCAAATTCACTAAAAAATTCGAAATAATGCTAATGGTCTCCAAATAAAATTTTAATGTAAATAACTCACAATTCACATTTTAATCGCATATGTAAATCAATTATACCCCGAAAATATCAATGAATGCATGTACAATCACATTCATGTGAAAAAATGCGCATGTCATATTTAACTAAAGCATGGTGTGCATTTCTTAATTTCTTAGTACTTTTTCACAAATCATAATTCTAACCTTAACATGGGTAATAGAATATTACAATTCTCCCCTCTTAACAAAAAATTTCGTCATCGAAATTCTTACTTGAATGGTCGAATAGGTAGGGGTACTAATTCCTCATATGCTCCTCCATTTCCTATATGGCTTCCTCACTTGAATGATTCTTCTGAAGGACTTTCACCATTAGGATCACTCGGTTCCTCAGTTGCTTATTCTGATAGACAATTATTTTTACTAAATCTTTAGTATAACTTAGATTACTAGAGACTTCAATTTCTTGAGTCAGTATCACATGAGTTGGATCTGACCGATATTGCCTAAGCATAGTCACATGAAAGACATTATGTATTTGAGTGATTTTAAAAGGTAAGGCTAACTTATAAGCCAATGGTCCAATTCTTTCGATTATCTCATATAGACCAACATACCTTAGGCTTAACTTACCCTTTTTACCAAATCAGTGATCGTTCTCTCACTTTGACCTTCTATCTGAGGATGAACTACTATGCTAAAATTCAGTTTTGTACCCAAAGTTGTTTATAAGCTACCCTAAAATCTCAAAATAAATCTAGGATCCCTATCCATCACAATGGACACTGGAACCATATGAAATCTCACATCTTCATTCACATATCACCGAGCTAACTGATTTAGTGAAAAATTCTCTCTCACTGGCAAGAAATGAGTCAATTTGGTCAGTCTATCAACAATGACCCAAATGGCATCATGTTGCCTTGAATCTGTACTAATTCGTTCTCATTTCCACTCTAGAATAGGTAACAAATGTAATTTTCTAACTAGAGCCTGGTGCTTAGCCTTAACCTATTAGCAGGTTATACACTTAGAAACAAACTCCGCTACTTACATTTTCATTCCAGGCCACCAGTAATATTGTTTCAATGTGATATACATCTTGGTATTAGCAGGATGCATAGCATAATCTAATGAATAAACTTCCTCCAAAATCTCTTTCCTCAAATTATCAACATTGGGCACACATAATCTTTTCCTTAACCATAATATATCATCCCTAACTTTAAAGAATTCAGTTTCACTTTTAACTTCTCAGTTAACTTCATAAAGTTTAGATCTCCGTTCTGAGCCTCTTTGATTCTGTCAAGCAATACCGATCTCAACTTTACTGTAGCTATCAATTTCTCACTCTACTTGACATTCAATTTAACATTTATTACTCTCAAATGAACTAGGTCCGATAACCTCGATAACTCTACTTGAGCCACACTACTATTGGAATTCCGACTTAATGCATCAGCTACCACATTAGCTTTACCAGGATGCTATTCGATTGTACAATCATAATCTTTTGACAATTCGATCCATCACCTCTGTCTTATATTTAACTCTTTCTGACTCAATAGATATTTCAAACTTTTATGATCGGTGAATACCTGAAAGGTTTCTCTATATAGATAGTGTCTCCAAATCTTCAAGGCAAATACTACTGTAGCAAGTTCTAGATCATGTAATGGAAATTAAACTCATGAGACCTTAACTGTCTCAATTCATATGTTATTACTTTGCCATACTGCATCAGTACACATCCTAAACCTTGATGTGACGCATCACTATACATAACATAACCACCAGAGCCAGATGGAATAGCTAACATTAGTGCTGAAGTTAACCGATGTTTTAGCTCCTCAAAATTACTATGATAATCATCATTCCATTTGAAATGCACATTCTTTCTCAGAAGTTTTGTCAAAGGGGCTGAGCTTAGTGAAAACCCCTCGATAAACCTTTTGTAATAACCAGCTATCCTAATGAAACTCAAGATCTTAGACAATTCCTCGGAGCCTCCAAATTCATCACTTCTTCTAATTTCTTTAGGTCCACCGAAATTCCCTGTCCAGACACTATGTAACCCAAACATACTACTTGGTTAAGCCAAAATTTGCACTTACTGAACTTAGTATATAACTATTTCTCCCTCCTTATCTGGAGAACCAATCTAAGATGTGCAGTATGATCTTCTCTACACTTCGAGTACACCAAAATGTCATCAATAAAGACAATTATAAAACGATCTAAATAAGATTGAAATACCTTACTCATTAAGGCCATAAAATCTATTGGGACATTAGTCAATACAAACGGCATTACAAAAAACTCAAAGTGCCCATATCTTATTATAAATGCACTCTTTGGTACATTCGCCTCAGCTATTTTCAACTGATAATATCCCGATATCAAGTCTAGCTTTGTGAACACCTAAGCTCCCTGTAATTGATAACATAAATCATCGATCCTCGACAATGGATATTTATTTTTAATTGTTATTTTATTCAACTGTCAATAATTAATACACAATCTCAAAGTTCTATCCTTCTTCTTTATAAACAATACTAGACCTCCCTAAGGTGACACACTAGGCCTGATGATACCTTTATTTAATAACTCTTGTAATTGGGTTTTCAACTCCTTTAGTTGTACAACTGCCATCCTATATAGAGGTATTGATATAGGAGTGGTACCTGGAACAAGGTTTATGGTAAACTCTGTCTCCCTTTCTGGGCATAAACTTGATAATTCTGTAGGAAACACATCCAGGAAATCACTAACAACTGGAATATCCTAATTGGTTTGCTCATTCTGAGTATCAACTGCATAGTCCAAATAAGCCTCACATCCATCTTGGATCAGTTTCATCACACTCATAAATGATATTAGTCGGGCCTGACTAACTCCTTAAAACACTACTCTCAACTGATTGGGAGATTCAAGAACCACTTCCTTAGTGTAACAATTCATTATAGCCCGATGAGCTATAAGCTAATTCATGCCAAGAATTATATCAATTTCCTTTAACTACAATACAATTAGATCAACTTCTAACTCTACCTCATCAACTACTATTGTGTTACCCACTGGGTTACTCACCTTTAACCCATATTTTTGTATCTCTCTCTTGCAATACAATCCAGATGCCAGATGCAGTGTGATGAATGAATGTATTCAAATTGAAAAACGTTCACACACCTGCTACCATATCTGGGGAGTTCTGCACCTCCTGTCTGTTGATGGCATAGACCCTGGCCTGAGATTATGGCTAGTTACTATACTCCTCAGTGCTAAGATTGGGCCCTGCTGATTGAGTTTTACCTCTACCTCTGCCTCTGCCATCTCTACTCTACTGAATCATTGTCTCAGTCACTGTTCCTCCTCTAACTCTAGACTGTGGTCCTAACATCTCAGGATAATCTCTGATCATATGGTCTATAGAACCACCACAAAAACAGGCTCTCGTTATCTGCCAACAGTCACCACCATGATTTTTACCATAATGTTCATAATTAGGCAGCTGTTGAGATTAGTCAAAGGACATTTGTCCTCTACCTGTCCTAGACTGAACAAATCCACCTCTTGATCGAGAACTAGATTATCTTGATCTGGACTAGAATCGAGATGATCTGTTCTAGCACTTTCTGAAGCTTCTGCCAGACTCAGCCTGAGATTCATCCTACCTCTTGCCTCTAACCTCTTGTATATACTCTCCCTAACCATCCTTTAATAACTGTTCAATTCTAATCGAAGCCACTCAAATTTCTATAAAACTACCCAGATTAGAAATGGCTAGCCTCGTTCTGGTTTCCATGTTCAAACCATTCTTTGTTAAGACCATTGCAGTTGCATACCCTATTAGCTCGTTGAATTTTATCTCATACTCTGCCACTATGAGCCTGCCCGCTGTATGTTGAAAAATTCTTTCATATTCCGATCCATACAAATCTTTGGCATATAGTTCTCTCAAAACAATCTCATAAAATCTTCCCATGTCAAATTACAAGGTCTGGCAGAACTGCCTGGAACAGTCTTCCACCACTGGTATGTGGGACCTTGCAATATTGAGACCGCATAATAAAATCTTTCATCTACCCCATAGTCCATCTGGTCAAAAACTCTTCCAGTTCTCTCTAACCACTCTTCTACCTTAGTTGGGTCTGTACTTCTATAAAAGTCTACAACTCCCTCCATTCTCAGTTTATCATATCTTCTTTCTTGCCTTTCCGGAATTCTCAGAGGCATTTGATCAAACTCAGGCACAAGAGACTCTACATTGGATCCTATAGACCCTATGTCAGCTGACTCTCCAATATGATCTCCTATGAAAGGTGACCTATAATAACAAAAAGTGTGGTCACTTTCTGAATTTCTCACTATTTATCATATCTCAACTCATATCTATCCCTAAAGATGCCAAACCATACCCTGATACCAAAAATGCAACATCCCACTACCAAAGAGTATATACCCAAACACCCAAGGACATTCAAGTACATATCCTATGATAATGGCATGTTAGAGCGAACATAAATCCAAATTAACATGGCATCATCTAACATAATTTAGAATTCATCAAAGTAAAATCGTTCCTTGCATTCATTTTCAAAAACTCAACTATATTTATTGAACAAAAACTTACACTATATCCATTAATAAATATTTACAAAACATTATATAAGTTCTAACAATACTATAAAACATAAGCTACAACTCTTCTAATGTCAGCTGACAAACCTCTGAGCCATAACTTAATCCAAAAGATTCCTTTAGTCCAATCTAAGAAACTAGGCCTCCTGTGTTGTACTTAAAAAGCCACGTTGCAATTTTTATAAGTTTTGCAAACTCAGTGAGTGAACCATCATTGATGATTTCACCAAGGTCAATCACAGAAGATCACATAATTCATATAATCATTTAGATCTTGTATAATTCAAGTACACACATTGTCATAAAAAATCATGATATCATTGTGAATCAGAACATATATATATCAATACAGATGCATATGAGACTCCACATTCGTTATTATTGTTATGGCTAAGAGCCTTTCACATACGGATATAAATACTGTCCCATTGTGCTCAGTTAGAAATATATATCACAAAGCAAAGCTCTAAGTACAGACAAAAATCATGGAGCAAAGCTCTAAGTACAAAAAAGCAAGTTCAAAGCTCTGTCAAACTAGCTACTTTGGTCACAACACCTTTATCTAAGCATGTATTTTATCAAATGCATAAATTATAGAATTTTTTATGGACCCCGTTTCTGGAATCCAACTCTTGCGGAAAATCATAAGACTTGATCTATTTCCAATAAAAACACCTTAACCATTATTGGCTCAACTTCATGCTCTGCTACCAAAACTGTTGGGTCTCGATTTTTTGGAGAGCAACTCTTGAAAATCATGTAAAACCATGAGCATCTTACTGTTAAAAACCCTTCATTTGGAAGGAAAAATCCTTCAGAAGCAAACAACAGGCTTCGCCATGACGAATTGCTTGTTTCACCGCTGCGAACACACGCGAGAAAATCCCCTAAACCCTTTGAGAATTTTACGCCGCGGCAAACTACATGTTTCGTCGTGATGAACCTGAAATTTTATTTTCGCCGCGACGAGAAAGTTATCTTTCGCCACGACGAACCTACAATGCAATTTTCACCGCGGCAAAACCTTGGAAACTCAACCCCTAAACCTAAAATTTCCAATGGTTTCTACATTACTCTTTCCTTGCTTTCAATTTACGTTGTCCTAAAATCACTCCCTTTAATGCATCATCATTTCATAACAATTCAATATTATTTCATCATACTCTCCAATCTCTTTTCATTTAATTCACTCCTTACAACTAATTCTCCTCCTACACAAAAATCCAATATCTCTTTACTATAACATGTCTCTCTTATATAAATAACAACAATTCGCATTCAATAACCTCAAAAGGAAAGGGTTTTACAAAGTTTCAATCACTTATAAATATGAAATCGTTCGTTTAATGCAAATTACACATGGACACTTATGTTCGATACACCATTAAAGCTACTCAAAAATCAACTAACTTAGTACAAAAGCTAACTATCTTGTAGTTGCCAAATGCCTTTATACTCTTAATCACTTGCCCTCTTGTTCATTACCTGAAGATGGGGAAGGAGAGGGGGTGAGGTTGAAAGCTCATGGGTAACAGTTTATAATAAAAAGATAAGCAAAAGCTCTTTTCAAAAACTCATTGCCATTTTACATTTTTAAAACCATAGAAATTTCGAAATAAGAATCATCAAACACTTGTTTCATGAAATTCTCAATTTGTCAAAAATTTATAATAGTACAAATCATGTATGCATCCATCATGTTAAACATATCATGAGGACATAAGCATATTAGAATGGTTTGGGTGGATCCAAAATAGAACGTACTAAACATTTCCCCTAAGGCTCCTGTGTAGCCGTGAACAGAACGTACTAACACAATCCCACATAACGGTTTTGCATAGCCGTAAACTTATGGGAGTCCTAGAAGGAGCTCCATGTCACTAGAGGGTAGGCGGGAGAAGCATTAAACTTGGCTCAACGTGCACTTGACTGAACTTAGGGGACCACCACAAACCCACATAACACATATATTTCAAAATTTTGTAAGCTTGTTGCCCAAAATGACACTTCTTGTAAACTTGATTTTTCATATACTTAATATCCATTCTCGAAAACATGTATTCATGTACATTTGATCTTTTCAAAAGAAAATCAATTTTATAAATCATCACACAACCTATGTAACAAACACATATCAAATTTCATAAATCATTCATGGACAATGAATGCAGCACTTATGATGCAAATGAAAATCATAAAACTTCTTTGATTTAAGAAAGCAGTAGTGGCTTATTCACTCTATTATAAACATGTACCCACCTTTATTTCCTTGCTTATAACTTGCTCAAAGATGCCTCTCCACTTGATCCTCTTGCTTTCCTTGATTTCCTTTATCAATAGACAACAATTCTATTCAATAGGAATTCCAATTTATGATCAAGTAAATGAAGAAATTTGACAATAATTTCTTATATAAGAAATATTCCCCATTGTATTAAGTTTCTAAATACTCCAAAATCATTCAATTTGGTTCGGCACTCTAAAAGTTATACCAAAAACATTTTCGGGCTGGTCTTATACTAAAGCAGTATTTTATGCTCCACTTCTATCCAAACTTTGAAATCTTTTAGACTGAATTTGAACTCAATTCCTTTATACAATTTGTATCTCTATGTATCTAGTTTACAAAAAATCAAAAATAACTTCATTTGGACAACTACACAAAAAGTTATACCCAAAAAACCAAAACATGTCTATGTAGGAAAATGGAGCTCGTCGCGGTAAAATCAAAGGTTTGCCGTGATGAAGTTACGACGAACTTTTTCAGAAACCCAAACCGAAGACATTTTTGACATTCTTTATCTATATACTTCCCATATTTCAAATATAACCCATCTTAACACTAAAACGTCTCTTCTACTTCATTTCTAAGCTCATTTCAAAACAATATCATTAGCAAATACATCAAAATCTATCTTTGATCATTAACCCTAAAAACTAAACATATGCATTTACCCATTCTTAACAACTTCC